>JAJJMA010200614.1:0-26152 GCA_023529015.1 Papaver nudicaule | reverse complement strand
GGGTAGGATCGTGCTCTGTCTCCTTCCTCCATCGTGCTCGGTAGCTCGTCGTTCGCTAAAAAGTCGCGATCTCAGATCCTGACTTCCTTTTTCTTCACCTTCTCTTTTCTTCTTGTGGTGCCATGGGTAGTGGCGTTCTATGGCGCTGTGGCTTCTCCCTTCTCTTTCCCTTTCTTCTTTTATGTGTGGCGCCATGGGTTGGGGCGCCACACCCAGGTGCCTTCCCTGCTCCACGAGTAGTGGTGTCCCATGGCGCCAGGGCGCCATGGGTTGGCGCGCCCCGTTCTGTTTTTTTTTTTTTTTTGGGTGGGGCGTCGTGGTTCCCCGGCCTCCTCGTAATGGCTGTGTTTAGGCGTAGTATGCCTTCAGCCATTTGGCATTAATGACAGTCCCCTCTGCTTTTCCGTCTACGGTGACTATCTTGTAATATCCGCTCGCAGACGCTTTTGAGATAACATAAGGCCCTTCCCAATTTGGAGCGAATTTTGATGCCGTGGCGTCTTGTTGGACATACTTTGCCGTTTTCAGCACTAGGTCTCCCACTTGAAAAGTCCTCGGCTTCACCGCTTTGTTGTAAGCCCGGGAAAGCCTCTTTCGGTACATCTCCGTGTGTCTTTCCGCCTTGGTCCGTCTTGAATCCAAGGAGTCTAGCTCTGCTATCCTTGAATCGGCTATTTCAGCTTCATCCCAATGGACGCCACTTGCCGCTGCAATACGGGCAGATGGTACCTTGATTTCTGCTGGCAATATGGCGTCGGCGCCGTAGACGAGCGAATAGGGTGAAGTTCCAGTGGAGCTCCGTGGAGAGATTCTGTAAGCCCATAATGCCATAGGCAGTTCTTCATGCCACGACCTCGGATTATCGTGTATGGTTCTGCTGATGATCCGAATTAACGTCTTGTTGGTACTCTCCGCCTGCCCGTTCCCTTGGGGGTAGTATGGTGTCGAGCATATGTGCTGGATCTCGTACCTTCGAAGTAATTTTGCTACGTCTTTGTTGACAAATGGTGTCCCATTGTCTGTGACAATGTGCTTAGGGATCCCGAACCTACAGATGATGTGCTCCTTGATAAATGCCGCGATGGTGACACCGGTTGTGCTCTTCAAGGGTATCGCCTCCACCCATTTGCTGAAGTATTCCGTTGCAGTGATGATATATTCTTGGTTTTTCGAGGAAGGGGGGTTGATCTTCCCAATAAGGTCGAGTCCCCAGCTGTAAAATGGCCAGGGGCTACTGACGGAGCGGAGTGGCAAGCATGGGGTGTGGATAAGATTCCCGTGCGTCTGACACTTGTGACATTTTTGTACGAAGGAAGCCGCGTCGTCTTCCATGGTTGGCCAGTAGTACCTTTCGTGGACTTGTAGGAACAGTTTCCTCTTCCCTTGGTGCTCGGCTTCGTGCGTTTCTCTCAGCACCGTGGGAATCTCCTCACCCGAGAGGCAACGAAGCAAACCTCCTCTGTAACTCTTACGATATAGCACTCCTTCGTGGCAGAGGAATCTCCTGGACCTTTTGATCAGACGGCTAGCCACGTGTCGATCCTCCGGTAAGATCTCGTCTTTGAGGTACTTGATGAAGGGTTCCCTCCAATCCTCAGAAGGTTGGCATGTCAGAGCCTCGGGTTGATGAGGTGGAGCCTGGCAGTTGGAGCAATCCTCTTGCAATGCCCGAGATTGTTCTTCCATTGTTGGCCAGTAGTAGCCGAGCCTTTGGAGTCGTCTATACAGGGTCATGACAAGAGTTTGTCCACAGACCTCATTGTGGACGCGTTCGAGTTGTTCTCGCGCTTCGAGTCCTCCCAGGCATCTCGATAGTGATCCGTCTGGGTTTCTGCGATACAGTACTCCATGGAAAAGAAAGAAGTGCTTCAACTCTCTTATTCCGAGTTTTCTCGTGGAGGCATGATCACCTAAATCTTCGATAATGGGCGTCCGCCAATCGTTGTCGGGTATGAGTTCGACTTCCGTCAGCCAAGTCGAGGGGGTGGTGCGCCTCCGTACTGTTACGATTTCTTCATCTCCTTTAAATTGGAGCTTGGATGCCAGGGTCGCCAAGCAGTCTGCGTGTCTGTTGTTAGTGCGTCCAGTATGCGTTATGGTGACGTCGGCAAAGTGGTTCAGCAGTCTTTGGGCCTCGGCTCTATGAGGGGCGAGTGTGATTTCCTTGAGAGAGTAGACTCCGTTCATTTGGTTCACTAGTAACTTGGAATCGCCTCTAATTTCGAGGTGCGCAGCGCCGGCTTGTTTGGCTAGCGATAGTCCTAGGAGAAAAGCTTCGTATTCCGCTGAGTTGTTCGTACACTTGAAATCCAATTTAAAGGAATGGGAGAACACTTCGCCTGTTGGTGATACCAAAACGACGCCTGCCCCTCCGGTGTTGTCGCTCGGGGTAGCAGACCCGTCAAAGTATAAAAGCCATGTGTCTGTATTCATCAGTGCTATTTCTGGGAATTCGCCCGGTACTTCTTCGTGTAGAGTTGTTGAGTCTTCCCCCGGGAAGGCAGCGAGGAGGTCGGCCACTGCTTGTCCCTTAATGGCCTTCGGGGACACACAAGCTATGTCGAACTCAGACATCTGCAACAACCATTTCGCTGGTCTCTCTATTAGGGCAGGCTTCGATAGGAGATACTTGATAGGGTCCGCCTTCGCCATCAGGATTATTGGGTTGGAGAGGAGGTAGTGTCGAAGCTTCTGGACCGCGAAGATCAAGGATAGGCAGGCTTTCTCGGCCTTGGGGTATCGGAGTTCTGCGTCTTTCAGGGTGCGGCTGATGTAGTACACCGGACATTCGACTCCTCTTTCGTCTTCTTGCGCCAGAAGTGCCCCAATTGCGACGTCACTTGAGGCGGTGTAGAGGAGTAGTGGTTTTGCCGGTGTGGGCGACTTCATTACTGCAGGCGACAGGAGTAGTTGTCGTATCTTCTGGAACGCCTCTTGTTGAACGGACGTCCAGGTGAATGGAGTATCTTTCTTCAACAAGGGGGTGAATGACGCCACGAATTGAGCGAGTCCCGGGATGAAGCGTCGAATGTAAGAAACTTTCCCCATGAAACTCTTTAATTCTCTCACCGTCCGAGGTGGAGGCGTGGTGGTGATGGCTTGGGTCTTGGACGGGTCGACTTCGATTCCTCGTTCGGTTACTTGAAAGCCGAGGAATTTTCCTGAGGAGACTCCAAAAGCACATTTCAGAGGGTTCATCTTTAGTTTGTACTCCCGACATCTCTCGAACACTCGTCGTAATACCCCTGCATGCGACGCCTTAGTTCTGGACTTAACAACGACATCGTCTACGTAGTCTTCGACCTCTTTGTGCATCATGTCGTGGAAGATGGCTGTCATCGCTCGCTGGTAGGTAGCTCCTGCGTTCTTTAGACCGAAGGGCATGACCGTGTAGTAAAAATTCCCAAGGGGCGTTCGGAATGCAGTCCTCGGGGCGTCATGTTCATACATCTTTATTTGGTTATATCCACTGTACCCGTCCATGAAAGAGAACATAGCGTGTCCACTGGTGGCATCCACGAGCATGTCGATGTTCGGAAGCGGGAAATCATCCTTCGGGCAGCACTTGTTTAGGTCTCTGAAGTCAACACAACAACGTATTTGGCCGTTTTTCTTCTTAACGGGTACTACGTTTGCCAGCCAAGTGGTGTGTTGGATAGGTTTGATAAATCCTGCCGCCAGCAACTTCTGTATTTCGGCCTTTATCTGTTCCTCCACGTCGTGCCTGAAATTCCTTGGCTGTTGTTTGACTGGTTTGGAACCTGGGATGATGGACAAGTGATGGGTCACCAGTTTTTCGTCGAGTCCCGGCATTTCCTCGTAGGTCCAAGCAAACGTGTCTTGGTATTCCCTCAGCAGGTCTACGAACTCGGCTCGTTCCTCGGGAGATAAGGTTGAGCTGATGAAGATAGGCCTGGGTGAATCGTCCGTCCCGATATTTATGGTTTCGAGTGCGTCTGATGTGGAGTCCGTCCCATCTTGTAGTTGTGGGGGTGCGTCTTGGACTTCATCTTCCACTTGTTGCTCGTTGTAGCTACATTCTCCAGGGTGGGGAGAGCTATGACTAGCCTCCCCTGTTAATTGCTATAATGGGCGTCGGAGGTAGACCATTCTTCCTTTAGCGTCCTGGGTCGTCACGAAGTTTCCGGCTCTCTTGTGAGTCGTCGTCCTGCTTTCTCCTCCTCCTCGTTTCGAGTCTCCGTCCGACCGTTGTTGTGTGTTACACCTCTCCAGGGACGTCCAACTCGGGAGTGGGATGCTGTAGACCTTGTCTGGGCGTTGGGAAGCCTCGTCTTTCGGATCTACAAACTCGGTATCGTATATTGATGAGTAAGGGGAAGGAGATGCAGTTACGCGAATGGTACCTTCGTTTAGGACTGCTTTCAAGCATTGGTGGTAGGTAGAAGCGACAACTTTGTTCTCGTGCAGCCAAGGCCTTCCTAATATCATGTGGTACTCCGGTTCTTTCTCGATTACGTGGAACTTAGTCTTCGTGTGGATGGGCCCGACCTTTAACTCCAAGCTGATGTGTCCATATGTACTTGTCTTGTTCCCCTCGAAGTCCTTCATCATGATAGGGTGATAAACTACCTGTTGTTTAGGAATCTTTGCAATTCTTAGGGTCTTGAGAGAGACCACGTTGGCTGCAGCTCCGGTATCAACTAGTGCTCTCTTGAACTCCGTGCCTTTGATGTGAGCGGTTACATAGAGTGCGCGGTTGTGTCCTTCTTCATCCAGCATGTCCTTGTCGGTGAAAGTGATGTCCTGCGCCTGCGCGTCGACCGTTAAGGACATCTCGGAAATCATAGGTAGAGTTGGGGCGAGATTGACTTCGAAAGCGATGCGGTTGAGGGCCTCGAATGTGTCGACACGCTGTCCTTTCGAAAAGTGGAGGGTCTCGCATAGTCTTCCGATGAGGAGGGTGGCCTCCTCCTTTGCAGATTTGTCGTAGGCGGTGAAGCCCCCAACGTGGATTGTTCCGTCGAAGTGTGGTTCTTGCGCCGTCATCTCCCAGGGTAGACGCTTCTTCATGGATGACCTTCTGGGACCGAGAGAATGATATCCCACTGTGGTCGCCAACTGTTTTTACCTGCGAAAACAAGTGTACCGTCTCTGGGTACTTTCGTAGTGCTCGGAGATCAAAGTCGAACAAGGCAAGCCTAAACCAAGGATGGCCGTTCCCACCTTGCTTCGGTCACAGAGAGGATAGAGGTTGGTATAGGGAGGGAAACAGCGAAGAAACTTGAGATCAGGTTGAAGGTGAGTTTTGGGTGTTTGAGTTCAAGATTTCCGTCGTGAAGTCGACTAGAAATCTCCAAGGCTAGAACGAGTTTAGATTCTCAGGTGTTTTTCTCTGAGGTTCTGTGTGTTTTCTGGATGTTCTCGGTGTTCTAGTTGTTCTGAACGTTCTGCCTTGGAAGATAGAGGAAGCCTCTATTTATAGTTTGAACTCACCCTGATCTCTCGACAGAGAAGGTGGAAGTCGTGGAAGAGTGGAGGAGTGGAGGACATGCGTTGGTTTCCGTAACTGCCTGAGTCGTGTGGAACATGCCCACTCGTGCCATCTTCCCTTAACTTCCCACTATCTCCATCAGTTTCTTTCAACTGCCGTAGACCGCCAGACCAATACCCCTAAAGTTATCCCCCCGTGTGATGTTTTGATATCTCAAGCGAGTAGTACGCGGCTATCGCGTAGTTGAGTTGGGTTGTACGACTGATTGTCGTGACCAACATTGCGTGATGTCGAGTGGCCTTGGTCTTTGGCCAAGGCCGCAAGTGCTTGATTGCGCTATGGCACTAGTTATGGCGGCGCCATGGCTTATGGCGCCATGGCCCATGGCCAAAGTTTGGTTTGGAACGCGCCTTTGGCGTTAGTTATGGTGGCGCCATGGCCTTGGCCCTTGGCCAAGGTTAGCTCAGAATGCGCTTTTGGCGCTAGTCGTGGTGGCGCCATGGCTCATGGCGCCACGGCCTTGGCCTTTGGCCAAGGCCATCCTGTTGTGGCGCCATGAATGATGGCGCCATGGTCTTTGGCCTTTGGCCAGTTTAGGATGCGCCTTTGGCGCTAACCGTGGAGGCGCCATGGCTCATGGCGCCACGGCCTTGGCCTTTGGCCAAGGCCACTTTGTTGTGGCGCCATGAATTATGGCGCCACGATTTTCTGTTTGGCTAATGTTTATTTATTGTGGCGCCATGGAGTATGGCGCCACGGCCATTTGGCCAAAGCATATTTATTGTGGCGCCATGAAGTATGGCGCCACGGCCTTGGCTTGTGGCCAAGGCCTGGCCTGCTTGCGGCTATTTTTTCGTTATGGCCTTGGCCTTTGGCCGAGGTCAAGTAAATTTGTGGCGCCTTGTGCCATGGCCAAGGCTGATCCATGGTTTTTTCATGGTTTGTGGTGCCATGCTATGTGGCGTTTATGGCTTTGGCTTCTGGCCAAGCTCGACTTTGGGCAGCCTGTGCCTTAGTCGTGGTGTGAGTGCTTATGCTACAACACACTTGAGGTCATGGCACGTTTATCCATGGTATGCTAGACCATCCTGAATTTGGGATTAGGTCCGCTTAGGCCTATTTAGGCTGGTGTATGCTTCTCAGAGAGCTCGGACCGGCCTGGAGCTTCGATATTTCTGAGGTTTGCACCAAGACTCGTGTATTGAGTCGTATTTTAAGAGGAAATCCATGAGGAAACGTCTCTGTTGATCTTTCACCGTGTACCATCAAGCGAGGTCTGGCTCTGAGCTGATCGATGGGTTTAATATGTTGGTGAGATCATTGATACTGCTCTATGACATTACCCTCCCCACCGGAGTTATAAGAGAGAGCTCATAGAGGGTTTAGCTTCATGGAATGGATTGCACCCTGAGCTATAAAGATGAGCTTGAATAGGCGACTGCCTTTAATAAGACATGGTTTCGAGAGTGTTTTTGACAATTTTGTCCCTCTCTCATTTTTTACCATCTACACCGGTGACAATATAAATATTGGAGAGGGAGAGTATATTGAGAAAGGCAGTAATTTTTTTTGTGGTGCGCAAACTAAAACTTTACCATCTAAAACTGTTGTGTTACCACCTAAAGTTTTTGTACCAAGAAGAGTGATGACTAGCACTGAGGCTTTGAGTAAAGACGTGGCTTTACTTGAGAAAAACAAGGAAGATAAGGAAGATACTCTTGATGTGGCAGAATCTGACGAACATATTTTGGCAGGAGTCGAAAATTCTAATTTGGTAACTAAGGTGACTCATGGAGCTTCTCCACAGCCCAGGAAAACTATTGATGACACGGTTATAAAAGATGGCAGTGTTCATGTGAAATTAAATAAACCAGCCAACAATTTATAATGCGTGCAATCTATTGGAATATCAATGGAGTTGCTAAAGAAGCAGCTGGTTTTAAATTACGTCAATTAATTCATGAGTATAATCCTTCCATTATTTGTATAGCTGAGCCTAAAGTGGAGGTTTCTCTTCATTCTGTGTCTAGACTCAGATTGGACATGAAGGGTTTTAGTGCGTATTTAATTCATAACTCTACTGATTCTCGGATTGGTAATTTGTGGATTTTATGGTCTCTGATTTAGTTCGTCCTGTGGTTATCAACTCTAGTAGGCAAGCAATTACAATCAAAATTAACGTGGTTTTAATTTCTTTTGTTCACGCAAGTTCGGTTCAAACTACTAGAAGAAGCTTATGGCAACAACTTGAGATCGATAGTTTGAATATGCCTTAGCTCATTATGGGGGATTTAATTGCGTTCTTCGTGCTGATGAGAAGAAAGGTGGTTTGCCTCCTAATACTTCTGATATTAATGAGTTTAGTGCGTGGATGGATGACAATAGTCTTTTTGAGGCTGATTCTTTGGGTAGTAAATATACTTGGGCTAATGGACGACACGGGGCTGCTCGTATTGTTTGTAAGCAAAACCGTGCTATTATTAATGCCGCTTGGCTTAATTCTTTTGAGAATTGGCGGCATAAATCTCTTCCAAGGGAAGTTTCCGACCACTCTACTTTATGTGGGTATCCTTTCACTGTTGATAGGCCTAAAAGAACTATGTTTCGTGTGCAGAAGATGTGGTTTAGTCACCCGGATTTTCTTAGAATGGTTCTCGACAGTTGGAGTGAGGTACTTTTGGGTTCACCAGCTTATGTTTTCACGGCTAAGCTGAAGAGACTCAAACTTGTTATAAAACTTTGGAATCAGGAGGTGTGTAGAAATGTTTATACACGTCTAAATCAGGCGGAGCGACAGCTTGAGGTTGCTATTTTAGTTTCTGATGATGACCCTTCTGATATTGTGAAGTTTAACAAGGTTAAAGAGTCTAAAGTTTTGGTTCATGAAACTAAATGCCAGGTGTCTACCATGCTTAAGCAAAAATCCAGAAATAAGTGGATTATGGATGGTGCTTGCAATACAAATTTTTGTCATAATAATGCTCGTATAATACGTAGTGTAGAAATACTATTTCTGAGCTAGTTGATGGTGATGTCACAATTACAGATCAAAATCAGCTGAGGGAGCATATTGTGAATCACTACATTGCTAAGTTTAATGGGGATAATTCAATTCTCGATGACTCTTTATTTGATGTTGATCATGGTGTTAGCAATGAAGAGGAAAAACATGCAATGGATGCCAGTCCAACTGTAGAGGAAATTCGTAGTGTTGTATTTGTTTGGGTGTTGATAGCTCTCCATGCCCAGATGGTTTTGCAGGATTCTTTTACAGATATTGTTGGGATACTATCAAGGATGATTTTTTTGCAGCTATTATTTTTTGCTGGCAGCAGAAGAAAATTCCCAATGGTGTTAATTCAAGCCTCGTTATGGTACTCCCAAAGATAAATGGTGCTAATTCATTTAAGAACTTTAGACCTATTGGTTTGAGTAATTTTTTCTTTAAGATTTTCACCAAAATTCTGGCTACTAGACTTGGTGGAGTCTTGGGAAATTAAATTTCTGATGAGCGTGTTGCTTTCATGAAGGACCGTAACATTCATGAAAATATTAGCTTGGCTTCTGATTGATATAAATGAAATTGATATCAAACGGAAAGATGGCAACCTTGGCTTGAAACTAGACATCACTCAGGATTTTGGTACAGTTAGTTGGAACTTTGTCATTGAGGTGTTTAGAAGGTATGGGTTTTCTGATTCTTGGTGTGCTTGGATTCTCTATATTCTTCGTTCGGCCAGAATTTCTGTTTTGGTCAATGGGAGTCCCGGGGGATTCTTTACTATTGATAGAGGATTGAGGCAAGGAGACCCTTTATCTCCACTGATTTTTGTGCTTATTGAGGATGTTTTGAGTAGAAACATTACTAAATTCTTCAGAGAACGGAAATGAAGTATATGGTGACTCGGAAAGGTATTTCTCCGACTCATTTATTTTTTGCAGATAATATTATGATTGTTTGCAAGGGAAAAATTAAAAGCTTTCATAATCTAGTTAATTTGTTGGAAAAATATCGTCTTGTTTCGGTCAAACTGTGAGCAAGCAGAAAAGCAAACTTTACTGTGTAGGTGGTTCAATGGGAAGACGTAGGGCCATTGTGGAATTCCTAGGTATGGGTTTAGCCTCTTTTTCTGATAGATACTTGGGAGTTAAAGTTATACCAGGTGCGGTAAAATATAATCATATTTCTAATGTGGTTGATAAAATAAGGAATCAGTTGGCAGGTTGGAAAGGGAAGCTCTTCTTTTTTCAAGATAGAATTGTGTTTGTTAAATCAATGATTTCTAGCTACTCTTTGCATAATATGTCGGTTTGCAAGTGGCCTCTAAAGTTGGTTCGCCAATGTGAAAGAGAAATTGCTAAATTTATTTGGACAGGGGATAGTTTGGTTAGTAAAACTTTTGTAGTAGCTTATGATAAAATTTGTTGTCCTTATTGTGAAGGTGGTTTGGGCCTTACGAGGATGCGAGTAATGAACAAGGCCATGTTGATGAAACTTTCGTGGAATATCAGAAATTCTAACAAAGTTTGGGCAAAGTTTTTGAATGCGAAGTATTTTAAGAGGAATTGTGCACTAGTGGAAATCTACTATTCTCCCGGGCATTCGTATGGTTTATAATAAGGAAGTGGAAAACAACATGGAGGTTCTTATTGGGGTTGTTCGTGTTACTTCTTTAAGATGCATGGTGTGTTGATTTTAGCTTGGCGGAGTTCTATAATATTCCAACTCGGAAAGGGCAGATTTTAATTCACGAGTGAACGACTTAATTGTCGATAACTTGTGGGTTATACCACAAAACATTGCTAATCTTTTTTTGGATGCAGGCATAAACATTGAGCAGCTGTAAAGTCCTGTTAGAGCATTGCTCGGTTGAACCCACTGATGTTGCTATCTCAAGTCAGTTGTCAAGTTTATGAGACAAAAACACAATCCTTGATAAGTTTACTCTACAACCTCAGACTAGGATAGTTTTAGGTAATCGAGATGAAGACTGATGAAGACGAAGACCGAAGCTTACTACTTGATAAATCATAACGTCCTTGCTGAAGGTTAGAAAGGTATTTCCTTTTCGTATCGTTTTTACCATTTTTATCATACCAATAGTCTTTGATGTTGTTTATATGATCCGAAGGTATTCTAGGATTTTCGCCTTTGCATTTGTCACACTTGTGATAATATGTATAGGTAGAGTATGTTGAGTTGTCTCTTGAAATGACCCCAACGGTGAACGTGTACATGTGTTGCTTTTGGCATTTCAGAGAACGAGCAAAGTTTGTATGAACGTGTTCATGAACGCGTACATACAAGTTCAAGAATTCTCCTGAATTCTCCTGAACTCTATTGACTGCTCTGTGAACGCGTTCATATAAGCCATGCGAAAACTTCCAACTCCATATCTTGAAGTTTTCGGTCTAGGCATGATTAGTTCTCGGACTTGTCGTGACTTGGCCCATGGAATTCAACAACTTAATCCAAGCGATGTTCAAACTAAGTATTTGGACCAGAAGTCGCAAAGCGATGTCCAAACAAGCATTGGACCAGAAGTCGAGAACCTTCAAACAAGGTTGAGTCTTCTTTAACTTTTGGCTTAGTCCAAAGTTCTTAGAAGATTGAGAATGGGTAATCAAGCTATGGACTTTCCTAGTTCCGGAACTTGCTTGAGCCCTACTCAAGGTTGCTTAAACTTTAAACAAAGCCTCCCTTGGTGATCACTATAAACAGACGACCTTCTGCAAGATACAATCTCAATCTTCTACACATCTGTGTATCCTTGCATAAAGGTTGGTCGTCATCTCGAAGTCCTTTTGGACTACGACTAATGAAATACTTCACTTGAGGATCGTGAAGCACAGGTCGGAAGTAAAATTCCATCATGTATCTTGGGTCGATTGAATTCTTTTAATCTTATCACGACCAAGATTTGATAGAAACTTCGTAAGGTAGATCTTGTATCGTAAACCCTAGAAGTTCCCAAACGCAAATTCACGAACTAGGTTTCATACTAAGTTCGTCTCGCGTTTGGAGGTAAAGTTGTTTAGGCTAGATCAATAAGCCCTATTCAACATATCGATTTCCATTAATCTTCACTTTAAGTCTAAAGGAAATCACAATCGTATTCTTGTTTGATTACTTGGATACTTTTAGGCGTCCTGTTAGAGGAAGGGTAGCGCTAGTCTTCACGAAGGGAAGTGGAGCAACTCCTAGGTCTGTAAAGGACGTCAGCTAGGGGAATCAAGTACGTAGGCTACTGCGGGAGCCAAGAGACGTAGGAGCACATTGGTAGTTGAATTGCTTGTAGGGTGAATTCAGTCTCGATACAGTCCAGTCCGAAGTCTGAGAGTAGGCTAGCGTCTGTATACCGTTCATACTGAGGGTGTTCACATCTGGACGAGGTCCCGGGGTTTTTCTGCTAGGTTTGCAGTTTCCTCGTTAACAAAATTCTGGTGTCTTGCATTACTTTTCCCTTCCGCATTATATTGTCTCTGATCTATATAATAGAAGTAATTGCAAGTTTGTTGATTCATAACCTTTGAGTGAATCCATATCTATTGAGATCTACGAGAATTACGTTCTTGTTAGGGTTCGGTTCTTTGAACTATACTCAGGTTGTTGTTTGAATATTGATTTGTGAGATCGTTCAAACAACCATAATCAACTAGGTTCACGAAAACTAAAAGTTGGTGGTATATCTCGGTATCCTCGCTTTTTCAAGTCCATGCGGTGATGATATTCTAGTTTTGAAACATGGTGATAAAGGAGTATTTTGTGTCGCATCTGCCAGAAATTATATCCGCAAAAGTTTTGATTCGTTCATGGTGGCTCAGTTGATTTGGCGGAAGGAGATACACCCGTCATTAACTGCATAAAATTGGAAGATTGAAAGAAAAGTTGTTCAACAATTGATCAGGTGAAGCTGAGGTTCAAAGTTCCAATTCCTAATCGTTGTAGTGTCTGTAAGGTCGAGGAAGAAGGCCTAGAGCATTTGCTGTGGGGATGTGTATTTGCTCGCAATATATGGGACTGGGTGGGAGGTATTTTTCATATTCAACCTTTGCTTGATTTAGAGATGTGTTATGCTCAGGCTATATGGAGAAGTAAAATGGTAAAAGACATGTGGCTTTCAACGATATTGGTAGTCCGAGACGAGTTGTGGAGAAACCGAAACAAACTGGTGTACGAGAACATAAGTCTACATGTGCATCAATTCAACTCCGCGTATTTCAGTTAGTGCACGAGTTTTCTGTGAGGTTGACTGGCGCAATGTTTAATATTGTGGAAGATTTGCTGTTATAGGAATTTTTTTGTGTTAGGCATAGAAGATTAAAAGCTACATGCCCAATTGAGTGTTTCTGGGAGCCTCCAGCTGTGGACGAGATTTTGTTGTGTATAGATGGTGCTGCCAAGGATAATCCAGGGAGTGCAGGTATTGGCGTGGTGGCAAAAGACTAAAATTCAGCTGTTTTGGGGGCTATGTCGATGGGTTTGGGTATCCAAACGAATTACAAACCTGAAATTATTGTTGGGCTCGAATGGGAAGCCCAATGGGGAATCACTAATATCCTTATCAGATTGGATTCATTGAGTGAAATCCAGGCTTTTCGAGGGAATTATTTACCATGGGCTTGTATAAGTAGATGGCGGGCAGTTAGAGCTTTTTATCACCGAATTACATTTGTGCACACTTACAGAGAGGCTAACTTTGCAGCTGATACATGGCAAAGAGAGGTTGTGATTTAGAAGATGGAGTTAGCAACACTTTTGTTGGTAGACCTTATTTTTTATTTTCCACTGAGTTTTCATATGTACCTTACTATCGTTTCCCATAGTTTCAAGTTTTTGGGACACAACATCTCTTTTCTTGAAACTACAATTATGTAATTTAATCATTTAACTCTTCGTTTTTTGTTTTAAATACAATTGGGATTTACAAAAAAAAAAACTGGGGAACAACCACCTTTCGAATCCGAATAAGAAAGAGAAGGTGAAGCCGAAGAAGTCCAATAGGAAGAAAGTGAAGTCGTAGACAAACCTGGGAAGAAAAAGGGAGCTACATGCCAGACCCAAAGATGATGATAAGTCCTCGTGATGATGAAAAACCTCATGGGTTACCCGATGGTGAAGGAATTCTGTTTTGGTTGTACAAACATAGTTGGGTTGCTATCATCTATGAAACATCAGTAATTATCAATCTTAACCTCATTATATGCCTCGAAATTTTATTTAAGTTATTATCTATTATAGGTGAAAATGATGAGATATCAAGTACAACACCAAATTTTTATGTTCGTAAATTTATATGAAAACATTTACTTGGACGATCTCACAAATCAATATCCACGTACAACCGGTGTTGAGATCTATATTCTAGATCTGAATTCCAACAAAGATATATCTTTGGAAATCTCAAAAGAGATTACCTGAATTAACTCAAAGGTTGATAAATATTTCTTTGCAATTACTTTAATTATATCGATTAGAGAAATATAATGCTGAAAATAAAGTAATGTAAAATACCAAAAGTTTGTTCACGAGAAAAACGTTGCCTAGCCGAAAAATCCTGGGACCTCGTCAAGTTTTGAACACACACCGTATTAAGCCGCTACAAACGCTAGCCTACTATCATACTTCAGACTGTAATGTAATTGACACCTAATTAACCCCTACAAGCAAATACAGTTGTAGTTGTGCCCCTACGTCTCTTGACACTCACAAAAATCTGTGCACTTGATCTCCTTAGCAAACGTCTTTTACAGTATAAGAGTTTCTCCAAGTAACGGGTCAACTTACATGATTCACGAGTTAACTTATAGGACAAGTAATATTTTCTCTGTTCCCGAGAAACCTATTTTATTGAATTCTATGAATAGAGGACTTCATAACGAAAACCACAAGCATCAAGCATTCGCCATAATTCTGTGTGGATTCTGCGAAAACTCTTACACTTCGGTGTACGCTTGTTATGGGAGTCGTCCTCTATAGGTATAAATTCCTTCGTGGAATTGGCCTACGACTATTAAGAAAAACTTCACTTAAGAGTTGTGAAAAATAAGTAGATGTTTCCCTTAGTGGTATTTATCAGATCTCGTGACCTTGGTTAATTTTTCTCGTTCTCGTTGTTGTCTATTATACGGTCTTTATCTTATGTAATAAGTACATTCAATAACAAGCAATCAACTACAAGGTTGATAGAAGCAACGTACGGCTGCGCTCGGTGTTGTAAAACCTAGTTATCTATATTGGTGTAATGAATTAGGTTTCTATTTCTTTTCTTTTTTGAGGTGGAGACAAGTTAGGCATCATTTACTTGATTTACATGTCAGCCCTAACTTATATAAGAGATTTATGTATAACCTTGATCATATCTAAATGAAGTCACCTTCAAGTGTTAATATGTTAGAAGACAGATCGGACACTGGTATTTTCTGTTTCAAAACGGATTGAGTACCAAAAGCCTTTTGCACCGGCTAAAGCAACTCCTATGCTTGTAAAGGATGTCGTAAAGAGTGCGATAGTAACTGGATCGCTTGGAAGTCTTGATTTTTTCTCAACTACATCCAAGTCCGCAATCTGATAGTGGGCTAGTGTTTGTAGACAACTTAATATTGTGTGGTGTTCAAACTGGAATCGGTCCCGGGGTTTTTCTGCTGGATTGTGGTTTCCTCGTTAACAAAACTTCTGGTGTCTTGTGTCACTTTACTTTTCGCGTTATACTTCTCTGACTTATTATAATTAAGAGAACACAAGTTGTACATTATTAACCTGCAGTAAATCCTCCATCCTTAACAAAAATTATCAAAACGATCCAACTGTAGTTGCCGGAAATACCAAACAACACACCCAACACTAACGTAAGTAAGGAAGACAAGATAAGAGGTAAACTATTCTTTATTGACATGAACAACTTGGGATCCCCTATTTGAAGGTAGAGGGTCTCTATTTATAGGGATCACTGAGGACAGACTCCTCAGTAATCTAGTACTACTTAGCTGGCCACAATGTATCTAACTATGTAGGTTTACATTCATTTCTTCGCTACATGGAGGATATTATGGTCCGACTACGGCGGTAATATTATGCTGAGAAGTGAAGGTTATTCCCTCCGCTCGTACTCTATTACATTGAACGGGTGCGGGATTATACAAGGTCCTTCGCTCCATACAAACGGTTATACTTCCTCTAGGGTGCGTTGATGGTGTGGCATTTAGGCTACATATGAAATAGGGCACCCAAACCAACTCAGGTTCAACACTTGGATATTGATTTTTGATATCGTCCACTGACTCACCCATCAGGTTCACAAACTAAAAAGTTAGTGGTGTATTTGGGTACGCTCTCGCTTTTCAACAATTGTTTTCCCACTCCTGAAGTTACGCAACGCAGATACGGTTTCATTGTAAGTGGTTTCTTGTATAATTATACCTCGATCAAATGTATATCCATGCATATTTTGATATCTTTGAAAAAGAGATATACCACCAACTTCTTAATTCGTGAACCAAGTTGATTAGGTTGGTTGAACGATCTCACAAATCAATATTCAAGCAACAACCCGAGTACAGTTCTAAAAATCGAATCCCAACAAGAAATAATTTTTGTAAATCTCAACAGAGATGAATTGACTCAAGGGTATGAATCAACAATACTTGCAATACTCAAATTATATAGATCAGAGATAATATAATGCGGAAGGGAAAAATAATGCAAGACACCAGAATTTTGTTAACGAGGAAACTGCAAACCAGCAGAAAAACCCCGGGACCTCGTCCAGATGTGAACACCCAGAGTATTAAGCGAATACAGACGCTAGCCTACTCTCATACTTCGGACTGGAATGTATCGAGACTGAATTAACCCTACAAGCAACTCAGCTACCATTGTGCTCCTATGTCTCTTGGCTCCCGCATAAACCTACGTACTTGATTCCCCTAGCTGACGTCCTTTACAGGCCTAGGAGTTGCTCCACTTCCCTTCGTGAAGACTAGCGCTACCCTGCCTCTAACAAGACGCCTAAAAGTATCTAAGTAACTAAACGAGAATACGATTGTGATTTCCTTTAGACTTAAAGTCAAGGTTAATGGAAATCTGTTTTGTTGAATAGGGCTTATTGATCTAGCCTAAACAACTTTACCTCCTAACGCTAGACGAACTTAGTATTAAACCTAGTTCGTGAATCTGCGTTACGGAACTTCTAGGGTTTATGATACAAGATCTACCTTACGAAGTTTCTATCAAATCTTGGTCGTGATAAGATTGAAAATATTCAATCGACCCAAGATACAAGATCATGAATTTTACTTCCGACTAGTGCTGCACGATCCTCAAGTGAAGTCTTTCAATAGTCGTAGTCCAAAAGGACTTCGAGATGACGACCAACCTTTATGCAAGGAAACACAGATGTATAGAGGATTGAGATTGTATCTTGCAGAAGGTCATCTATTTATAGTGATCATCAAGGGAGGCTTTGCTTAAAAGTTAAGCAACCTTGAGTAGGGCTCAAGCAAGTTCCGGATCTAAAAGGTCCATAACTTGAATACCCGTTCTCAATCTTCTTTCAACTTTGGACAAGGCCAATAGTTAAAGAGGACTCAACCTTGATTGAAGGTTTGCGACTTTTGGTCCAAATACTTAGTTTGAACATCACGTGGATTAAGTAGTTGAATTCCATGGGCCAAGTAATGACGAGTCCGAGAACTAATCATGTCTAGAACGAAAACTTCAAGATATGAAAGTTGGAAGTTTTCCATGGCTTATATGTACGCGTTCATAGAGCTGTCAATTGGAGTTCAGGAGAATTCAGGAGAAATCAGTGAACTCGTATGTACGCGTTCATACAGACCCGCTCGTTCTCAGGAATGACATATGCAACACATGTACGCGTTCATGAACGCGTTCACCGTTGAGGTCATTTCATGAGACAATTCAACATACTCTACCTATACATATTATCACGGATGTGACAAATGCAAAGGCGAAGAATCCTAGAATACCTTCGGATCTTATAAACAACATCATAGACTATTGGTATGATAGAAATGGCAAATACGAAACATGGAAAGGAAAAACCTTTCTAACCTTTAGCGAGGACGTTATGATTTATAAAGTAGTAAGCTCTGGTCTTTGTCTTCAGTAGTCTTCGTCTCGATTACCTAAAACTATCCTAGTCCGAGGTTGTAGAGTAAACTTATCAAGATTGTGTTTTTGTCAACTAAACTTGATAACTGACTTGAGATAGCAATATCAGTGGGTTCAACCGAGTAATGCTCTAACATATAGTGATCATCAAGGGAGGCTTTGCTTTAAAGTTAACCAACCTTGAGTGAGGCTCAAGCAAGTTTCCGAACTTAGAAATGTCCATAGGCTTGCATCTAGGTCCAACCCAATCTTCTTCTAACCCGTTGGTTAAAACCTAAAGGTTGTGAGAAAATTCACATTGATCAATGAAGGATGGCAATGGATAAACAAGTTTTGCCATGCTAAGGAGTCCGTACACAAGTACACGAACTTAAAGAAAATTGTGGACATGAGTTCCATGGGCCATATTGTGAAGGCTTAAATGAGTCTGTTCATAATAGGCAAGAACGTCAACACATGAACGCGTATGTTTTTGAGAGGTTCTTTCCATGGTTTATATGTACGCGTATATGTTCGCGTACAAAGAGCACATTGTTGAGTTCTGGAAACTCCTGAGTTCTCATGTACGCGTACATGTTCACGTACATACAAAATGCTCAAGCTAAATTAGAAAAGCTCTCCAATATATGAACGCGTACATGAACGCATACGCCGTTTAGACAATCTAAGAAATAACTAAATATTCCACATTCTACTTGAGCATTGGTCATGTAATGACTTAAATGCTTAAGAGAACTAATCTTTATATCCTTTGAATCACATAAACAACATCATAGACTATTTTCATGATAGAATGGCAAATACGAAACTTGAAAGGAAAACCTTTCTAACCTTTAGTGAGGACGATATTTTTTTTTTATCAAGTATGTAAGCTCCGGTCTTCATCTTCAGTGGTCTTCGTCTCGAATACCTAAATCTATCCTAGTCCGAGTTGTAGAGTAGACTAATCCAGGATTGTGTTTTTGTCATCTAAACTTGACAACTGACTTGAGATAGCAATATCAGTGGGTTCAACCGATCAATGCTCTAACAATCTCCCCCTTTGTCAATTTTAGTGACAAAACCAATCTTATATATGGATTCAAAAAGTAAAATCTTTTAGCCCTAACCATAATGTACTTGATCTTCGTGTAATCTTCAACGTCTTCAAATATGATCAATTGTTCCTGCAAGTGAAGATTCAAGGTAGAGATAACAACTCAAAACTCACCACACATCTTGGTTCTAGAAGAACATAGTCCAACAAGAGTTGTTATGCAATTGAGTAACATACAAAACTTGAAAGCATATTGCACCGATGCTTAAAGATGCTACACAATATGATATGTTCTCCCCCTTACTCAATACACTAACTTTTGCTGTGACATGACAAGCACATCGATTTTACTCCCCCTATGGCAATGTCGAAGACATATGTCGAAGTAGTTAGAAGATTTTACTCCCCCTTACTACAATATTTCTCCCCCTTTTTGTCATAAAATTAGACAAAAGACGGAGAAAAATAGGAAGCATCATAAAATAACATCAATCAATGTAGCCAAAGGTAAACATACCTGAAACGAGAGATTAAAAAAGCGAAATTCTCTCGCAATTTCCACAGCCGCACACCCCAAAAAGATATTACCATGAAGCACAAGTTCAAAAGAACTCTCCCATTATGTGTGTTAGGACATTGTCCGGTCAAACCCACTAGCGTTGGTATGTCAAGCTAGTTGTCAGTTTTAGGTGTCAAAACTCAATTCTTGATTTAGCCTACTAGAGTTTAGATTTCGGAATTGGGATATAGACAAAGTAGTAGAGACCTTGAAGACGAAGACTATGAAGACAAAGAAGACATCAATTATTCTTCATCGACAAAAGGTTAGTAGGAGTTATGACTATATGTAAATTCTTCTATTCTACTTTCTCTATTCTTTCGAATATAGTCGACTACTTTGGTAGTAATAATAGCGATTGAGATCGTATTCTTGTCTAACATGGCCTTGTGTCATGACCAGTGTTTGTTCCCACAAATACTGTGAGTACAAGAATGAATGAGATAGATTCGATACCATTTGTCCATTGCAATGGTTTGCTTGCAAATCATTAGTTGGATATGGGTGAATCTAAAGGAGTACTCTTGAGCAAGAGTCCAATGGATTACAGCTGAGGGCGTACACACGTCTAAGTTCTGGCTAAGCCCAGTACTTCCAGCGGAATCCAAGTTTGGCCAAATCTGAATGGCGAACGGTTCACGAACCGGTACGCAAACCAGAAACTCGGATTTCTACTGAGTTCCAAGGTGACTGAACATTTCGCGAACCTAGATGTCGCTTACTTTGGCTGGTATTCAGATTAAGTGTATGTTCTTCCAGAATTTCACTTGGGTTAAACTATGAACTCCTTTATCTCTTAGGTGGACTTGTATATCAAATAAATATCTTTTGTGGTCCATCTAACGATCCTCAATGAGTCAATAAGATAAGATTATCTCGGGTCTGTTGGATTCTATCTTGAAGTGTTTTTGAGCTAACAAAACACTTGGCAGATAAATGATAAAAAGAATTCCAATTGAGATTAATCTCTATTACTTGGTTGGCAAGTTTAGGGTTTCCTTAACTTGTGGGACAAGTAATTGATTGCTTTATTCCAAAGCAACCTATCTTATTGAGTGTTATAAATAGAGGTGTCTATGGACAAATACCGCAAGCATCAAGCATACGTGAAGGTCCTTAGGGAAGTGATCGTAAACTCTTTTCACTTCGGTGAACGCTTATTGTGGTATAGTCATCATCTATAGGTTGCAGCTCCTCTGGGAACTCCCTACGACTATAAAAGACTTCTCTTGAGAGTTGGGAAGCACAGGTAGGAGATTGAGACCATATTTGGTTGAAATCGGATTAACCTGTAACCTTGGTAACCTGATCACGTTCTTGTCTATTCCATAGTCCGTCTCTTCTGTTATACGGCTATTCAAGAACTGATACGTTACACACAAGGTTGAAAGGTAGCAACGCACGGCTGCACTCGGTGTTGTAAGACCTAGTTAGCTCCGGTTGTACAAGTTTCTTAAGTGATTCTTCGTGTACAACTGAGGTAGAGACAAATTGGGCATAGCTTACTCGGTTTGCTTGTCAGCCCTGATTTGTGAAGTAGATTTCCGTATGACCTGGATTTAATCATCCGAAGGAAGTCAACTTGTGTATGAGAAACTGATAGAGGACAGTTACATTATACGTCAACAATTAGGTTGCAAAGCCAGTATTGCTGACACTAGCCTTTGACATCGGTCAAAGCAACTCCTAGGCCTGTAAAGGACGTCAGCTGGGGGAATCAAGTGTGTGACGATCTGTGGGGGATCTAGAGACGTAAGGAGTGCGACAGTAGCCAATTCGCTTGGAGGGCTTGAGTTGGTCTCTTCTACATCCCAGACCGAAGTCTTATAGTAGGCTAGCGTTTGTAGTCAGTTTGTACTGGGCGGTGTTCAATCTAGACGAGGTCTCGAGGTTTTTCTGCAAGGCAGTTTCCTCGTTAAAAAAACGTTCTGGTGTCTTGTGTGCTTTTCCTTTCCGCAATTATATAAACTCTGACATATAATTAAAAGCAAACACAAGAAGTACGTTATCCATAACCGTAGAGTTTACTCCAAAGATTCATCTTTGTCGAGTTGATCCCTAGATCACAACTCCGGTTATCTAGGTTTGGATATTGATTTTTGAGATCGTCCAAACCTAACCATAAGACTCACGAGCCCAAACGAAAAGTTGGTCGTATTTCGGTACCCCTCATTTTTCAATGTGTCATCCCCTAAAGAACACCGCAACGACCTTCCCAAGCAAGGATTTTGAATAAATTCTTGGGTTAAAACACTATTTTACAAGTAAAATTGCATTTATGTTTTTCTTTCCTAGCCAGTTATGGTCAAAATATGAATTCAAGGTTTAATCTTCCAAATTCTCAAACGAGTTTCGGTCAACCATCGCCTTTAGAGAAAACATAAGGTTACCCCTTCCCAGTGGTTGTAAGACTAAGAACGAAAGGTACATCACCTTATCCAGTGGAGTCCAATATTGTATCCTACGAGGTTCTTCCTTATGAAAATCGTCTCCCCTTAGCCATAAGAGTTAGAAGCATGGATTTTGATAGTTCTTCGTGAATTTCTTTACCCGGCGGGTGGTATGGCTAAAAAAAAAAACAAGTTCACGATGTATGCAATACGTTTCACAAAGATAATCAATAAAATAATTTATTGGTATTGCATTCAGAAACTCAAATAAATTTGAAAGGGAAGCATAAAGCCTAGGCAATATTGCCAAAACACAAGAAGCGAAAGATTGCTTTCATCTAGATAATGCAAAGAAGAGAAAATTATTCTTCAGCTACCTCCTTCTCTGGATCTTCATAAACAGTCCAGTCACGTTCAATAACAGCTACCCTTGAGGTTAGAACAGTGATGAGATTGATAAGTTTTTCAAATTCCTTGCTTAAACTTTGAAAGTGTTTAAGAACAACATCAAGTTTCATATCATACACCTTTCCATGTTCTTCACAAACACAAGGACTTGAGCATTGTGCTAACATTGCATTGTTTAGATTCACTGTCTGAGGATTCAAGTAGAATCTTCTTACAGAAAGATAGAACAACAATCCATGTATTATCATTCATCTTGTAGTTTTCAATCCTAAAGAGAAAAGAATTCCTTCTTTGGTATAGATTGATAAAACAATTTCTCTTCCTATTCTTCCTTAAAGGTCAGACGTAGAGTTTAGGTTTTTAAAGAGATCCCAGGTCGTTCATGAGAGGTAGCGTGAACGATTAAATGAATCAGTTTTTATAAAGGTAAATGTTGTAGCAAAATTATTCCCACAACTATCCTCGAGATTGTGTGTTGATGATGAATTCCTGACCGTCAGATGCTCCAACAGTTTCCTCGGGATTCGTAACTGATGATTTTTCAGTTAAGAACTGATCTTTGATTCTTGTATGACTTTAATTCTCCAAGAATGATTGATTGATGAGGAGGGGGTACCTGCAAAGACACTCCGATGCCTAAGTAAGTAAGAGCTCACTGCAGGTTTTGTAGAGAGAAAAGGATTAGTGAATGTGTACCTTTTGAGTTTGATTTCCACCTCTATTTATATATAGGTGATAGGTGAGATGAATCTAGAGCCATAATCTCTCAGATTCATTAAGGCATGTACCTGGGTCAATTGCCAACCAGGTTCATCCATACATAATGTATTTGACCACATAAATAATTATATACATCCCCTATTTTCGGGATGACCAGATAATTAATTATGTACATCCCCTATATTTGGGATGACTTTGTATCCAGACCTATAACTGTCCAGATTTATTTCTTCATTCATCTTTGAATATGTACCCGGTCTTGATTAGAAGCAGATCCATCCTTTTATAGAGATACAATGAATGTAGTCATTTTTGATAGAAGGTATTTGTAGATTGGGCTTTCCATAAAACCCATGCTCCGGCCCAAAAGCACAACTCTTTACTTGATTAAGATTTATTGGGCTGAAATCAGCTGGGCCTTCTGTAGCTAAGTATATGGTACAAACATCGCCCCCTCTTAACCTTTCAACTTGTTGGTAGGTTAAGAAATTGTACCGTCGCTTTGATTGAGTCGACATGGTGTCCCAACGCCCCCGAGATGATATAATTTACTTGCTCTTAGAAGCCCAACTTGACAACTACTGAAATCTAGCCATACAACAGCATATACGTTGGAGAAGTAGCTGCTAAAACTGCTGATGTCGAAAAAGATGAAGTATAAGTACTTGGGTTGATGTCTTGAAAATGTAACATGAAGCCCGATATCTTGATTCAATGTATAAATAGAATGGTGGCCCAATTTGGTTGGTTTGATAGAGAAGTAATATTGTCGGTGGTCTCTTGAATTATTTGGACTGGTCTCGGCCTAGCTTGAACAACTTTTCCCTTATCTTCTTCCCACCGTAACCATATCATTCCTTTTTGTTGCAGGTGCTAATTATGACGTTTGCCAGGAATAAGGTTATTTTGAAGAGAACTGCAAGGATCTCGGTAAAGCAGGTTAACTTGCTACCGATTTTCAACAGGATTGTTGTGAATACTCAGATTTCCCTGTCTGGATCCTCATCTCGGATGATTCCCGCATCGCCGACGTACACACCTTCGTCGCCAACATACACACCATCAACTCCTCGCGAAATTCCAATTCCGGTGAACCATGTAACTCCGCCTTACAAGAAGTCCCTTAAATGAACTATTTAATGAAGTTACCGCTGCGGAGGTTACTCCAAATCTTCTGCTATTTCCGGTAAAGCCGAATGGTGACTCAATCACTGAGGAAGACTCTGTCATTACCGACCCTAATTAATGTTGCCACTGTCCTAGCGGACAGCTGCTTGTTGCCGAAGGATCGTAGTATTTACTAATGTTTTTTATCAAGGCAAAAATATTAAGCACTTGCATCGGTAATGCTTTTCGTTTCTTGTCCTCATTGGATCGTGATGGTCGGATCCAAAAGGTGGCTGCTGCTGAACGAGATCGGGTCATTCAAGCATCTCTTGAGAATAGGGATGTTGAGCTCAGGAATAAGGATATTGAGATTGCTCGTCTCCGTGCTGAACTGGCCTTCAAGTATAGTGAAATAATTCACAGTGACAACGAGATTGCTGATCTTTGTGATGGCATACTGGAATACCGCCGTCGCCAAGCTTGAGTTGTTTTTTTTTTTTCGTTCGTCAGTGTTCTTGTTATGACCCTCGACTTATTCCTTGAATGAAATAATACTTCCATTTTTTAATAAAGGATTATCATTGCCCTGAGTAGGGTTCCACTGCCATGGAACTGGGGCCTTATTATCGTGGATAACTTGACATCCTATTGCCCATAGGAACGGGTTCTCATTGCCCTGAGTGGGGTTCCACTGCCCTGGAACTGGGGCCTTATTATCATGGATAACTTGGCATCCTATTGCCCATAGGAACGGGTTCTCATTTCCCTGAGTGGGTTCTCAATGCCCCTGAGAAGTGGGCCCTTGCTATTTCTGAGCTCGCACTAATACCGGTTTAGCTGCTCTGAAATTCGTGCAAAGATTGACTAAGACCACGCGAGGGATGATTTGACAACATCTCTGATCCTAGCCAAATATAGTCACGCGAGGGTTACTATTAACGCCTCTGACCGTTGGTGTGTATGGCTCAATTCAATAAAATAAAAGGGTATAGAGTTTAGATATACCTCAGGTAAAGCGTATTGCCTTATTCAATAATAGTTGCAGTACTAGAGATATTTGAGATTTTAATCTGAAATGATTATATCAATGATAAAATTTCTTTAAATTGAATGAGTTCCTCGGCTTTGGCTCCATCTCGCCGTCAAAATTCTTTAGCCAGTACGCTCCTCCTCCGGCGGGTCTATCAATCAGGTACGGGCCTTCCCAGTTGGCTCCTAACTTCCCGTTATTTGGGTCCAGCGTACTGGGTAGGTTTTTCGCAGTACTTGCTCGCCTGGATGAAATTTTATTGACCTTTTTGTTATATTAAGACTTCATAGATTGCTGGTAGATAGCTAACCTCCTTGAGGCTTCTTCTCGAACATGTTCTAGAAGCTCTTTATCTCTTGTGAGGATTTCAGAATTCTGACCTGAACGTTGTGCAAGGTTTTTTTTGGTGTGGACGAGTAGCTCTATCGGTGCCACTGCTTCCGTCTCGTTTGCTAGTGTGAATGGAGATACTCTTGAACGTCTCGGTGTTGTTCTGTACGCCCACAAGACTCCTGGTAAAAATTATGTCCATCTCCCTTTAGCTTTGTCTAATGTCCGCTTGAGGTTATCAAGAATCACTCTGTTTGTTTCCTCAGCTTGTCCGTTACTTCGTGAATAATACGGAGTAACGAAGTTGTGTTTGATATATATGATATTGCAAGGACGCCCCCAACTGTACCTACAATAAATTTGCTCGCATGCTAGGCGAGACTTTTTTGCCAAGTAATAGCCTTCTGATGCTCGTGAGCTAGACGAGTCTTTGAGTATATGTACCTTGAAGCTAGGCAAAGCTTTTGAAGTGTACCTTGAAGCTTGGAAAGGCTTTTTGCTCGCAACGTAACAAGGCTAAGCGCTAACCCCTTGGGCTGTCTGGTTGTTGCTTGTGTTGAGTATGAGACTTTGGACCAACACCACGATTGCCGGGC
The DNA here is from genome assembly GCA_023529015.1 of Papaver nudicaule. Lineage (NCBI taxonomy): Eukaryota > Viridiplantae > Streptophyta > Magnoliopsida > Ranunculales > Papaveraceae > Papaver > Papaver nudicaule. The sequence goes on along the minus strand of JAJJMA010200614.1, from coordinate 391 downwards.
TCGTGGTTGAGACGACAATTTGTGCTTGCACTGATACAAGTCTTTCTACTCACGTGCAAGGCAAGATTTTACGCTTGCGATAAAAGCAAGGCTTAAGTGCTCACGTGCAAGGTGAGGCGTTGGTTTCTTGCGATGTGATGCAAGGCTAAACATTATTGGGGTCTAAGCAATCATCTCAAAACTGTGGGGAATCGAAAGACAATTCTAACGAGCCAAAAATCCCTCAATTCGGATGAGAAACGAAGGAGATATTGGCGAAACAAGATTGTTGAGGTGTGCGCGTGAAAGATGACATATCACTGATCGGACCAGGCTCGACGACGTGGAAATGCTGACCGGACCAATTCCGACAACGTGGCTTTACTGACTGACCAGTTTCGACGACGTGGCA
>JAJJMA010200605.1:0-19346 GCA_023529015.1 Papaver nudicaule | reverse complement strand
AACCGGAGCTCAGCTCAGACAAGAGCTACCCTGCGCAGGTTTAGGAAATCACATCCGTTTCCATGGATAACTCGTACCCAAATCATAAAGTATTTAGAGATCACACCCGTCTCGTGGACCTCAGCCCAAAGTATAACATCATGCTCAAGAACAATGTCAGTTAATCATCAAACATGATAGAAATATGAAGTTTGTAAAACAATAACTTAATCAAAACAGTTTTGGGTTTGTGTTGCGCCTACCTCAACAAGCAAGCAATCACAACAAGCAATCACAACAACAATCAAGGTATGATACACCAGAGACCTCTACCAGCTCTAGATCCAAGTTCTGTTCTCAAGGGTTCTAGCTCTCCTTCTTGCGGCAACCCTAGACTCAACCTCAAGTTCTCTTTATATACTGTTATTTTACGTTTAGTTTCATTAGCTAGGGACTCTCTTAACTTGTACGCAAGGTAACAGAGTTTCCATATACTCAATATCTCACAACCAATGGTTAAGTGGCATGTCAGACCTATGACAAGGTAATGGTTATCAAAACTTCTCTGACTCATGTGTCAGGTTCCCTACCTTAACCAGGACTCTATTATAACCACATACGTGCTTGAAAGAAATCAGGACAACAACTTAGCTAAACCTCGTCTAGCCTAAGTGTCATGCTAGCCATATATGCACCAATGTGCTATCTAACATGCTTGAACATCCTCCGTCTAACCCCTGCTGCTAAGGCAACTCCCTACACTTAGCTATAATGAACAAACAAGGCATTAATCACACGTAACATGCATAAGTCACACGTAACAAGCAAGGTATAGCACACTCACACAAACAAAGATGGACTCATACTTGACCATATCATGCATGTATGCAATCACATTTGGGTCAGGGTATTACACAAGTATTCTTAAAGGTCTTCAGATTGTCAAGCAGTATTACATATGAATCATCAAATAAGCTCTAACAATGATATATTCTTAAAGCTCTAATTCAAAGGAACTCTAATCATCAAATAAGCTTAGAAGATCAAAAGTTCTGGTTAAATATATGGCATTTAAAAATTATAAGCTAAATCTTTTTCTTTGGAGATGCATGAATGATATCCTTCAAACAAGGTGCAGACTTGGAAGACATATATACATTGAACACTACTCCTGCTCTTTATGTCAGAATCACTATGAAATTGATGCTCATTTGCTTCTCCACTGTGATATGGATAGAAGGATATGGTTTGCTCTCTTACCTAAAGTTATTCACACTCATCAGAATTGCAGGTCTTTACCACGTTGGATAAAGAGCTGAGGTAATGAACAAAGCATCATGTCTTTCAAAAATGGAGCAAGCATCATTCTGTCCAGATTTATAATGTGGCAAATATGGAAATTTAGATGCATGAAGGTTTTTCAAAACAAAGATAGTCACCCTAATATGATCATAGACAGCATAAAGCATTTCTGCATTAAGTATAATTTGAATACTATTATTTCTGATACTAATAACAGATGCAAGGGTAGTTCTAGATATAAGGTTGTCTCGAAATGGTGTCCTCCTTCTACAAATTGGAGGAAACTGAATTTTGATGCTGCATATAACAAGGATAGTAAAATTGCTGGTATTGGGCTATTCTTGAGAGACTCTGCAGGAAAGTTTCTGGAGGCCATGGTGAAGTTTGTAAAGGCGAGGGATGCAATGCAAGCAGAAGCTCTTGCAATGCTTGAAGCTGCTAAATGGATTAGAGAGAAGAATTATGAGAATGTAGTTCTTGAAGGGGATTGTAAGTCAGTTAAAGAGGTTGTCTCCTCTAATTTTGCTGGTGCTAAATGGGAAGATCATAATCTGTTGTTGGATATCAGTAGGTTGTTAGAAGTAGTTAGGGGTGTCGAGTGTGTTCATGTTGTTCGGTCTAGTAATGATGCTGCTGACACTTTATCTAAGCATGCGAAAATATTTATGTAAATCAGTCCTGGGACTTTGGTCCTCCTGAGTTTCTTCTTTCCATTTTGGAAAGAGATAACTCTACGCTGCAATCTTTTGGTATTTTATTTTCTTTATGATCAAAAAAAAGAAAAATGTGCTTAAAGAATATTTCAAAATTATTTTGCCTCATTTCAAAGCTAAGTCTTGGACATATATATAGGAGTCTGTATCACTCCTTCAAGCTTTGTCCCTCAACCAAGTTTCATTCTTCGGAACAGTAAGCTTGTGATACCCATTATTCCTTTCAGTACGGTAGAACTTTGTTCTCCATCTGGATTGGTGAGAAAGTATTCTCTAAGTATCGATAAGTCTAGAGTATCATTCAAGGGAAACTAGTTTATGTTTACTAGTTTTTTTTTTGTGTATTGTACTTGTTTTTTGTTCTATCATGTCTATCATAGTCTTACGATGTTGTTTATTCTAAGGTCCTTCTCTTCTGATAAGGCCACTCAATAACGTGATAAGAACAACTCTTTATCTATTGTATAGGATTTGTAAGCAAGACGTTCTCGGTTTGTATGCCAACCTAATAGATATTAAGTGGAATCAAAATCGTTTTTCGATGGGTAGTCTACGTATTGTCTTTTGTGAGTTGAATTTCAGTTTTATAAGATGCGTTGGTTGTAATGATTTTCTTTTTGAAATGATTAATCAAAATTCCCTTTCTCTCTAATTTCTCTGATTCCTCTCAATTCTCTTCCCAATCCTAAATTATCTTCTCAATCTATGTTTATTTCTTCATATAACCTTCCAAATCCTTCTTCTTAGTCTCTGGTTATAAGAGATTATTATCCCTTTGAGAGGATAGCTTGAATTGGAGATGCTCTTGAAACCAATCGTAACGTAAATCGTTACAAGTGGTATCAGAGCACTCGATTCCTGTGCGACCAAGTGAAAATGGTGAATATCAGCGCTCGGATTAGAGATCTAGTAAAGAAAATTGATCGTGTATTGGCATTTACAAATAATTTACCTAATAATTTACTTAAGGAAATCGTAGACTCTCGCAACAAGATCTCTTTAGAGATCTCATCGAAGATTATCACCGATATTACGAATTCGTTAGCTGCTGAAAATTAGAAACAAAGTTCTGTGAAAGAATTCCTTCTTATTGATCTCGATTCAGCTACATATGAAGGTAATTATCGATCTAGTTTCAAATCTGTCTTATCTACGGTCGATGGAGTTAGTTGTGTAGTTGGAGTTCAGAAACATAAGGAAGAATTGATGTTTATAGACTATCAAGATGGTAAACCCTTCGTTTATGTACCTAATTCATTTAGTAATAAGGTCGAATCTTTAAGTACAGGAGTTACTTTTTTGGAAAAACTATCCAGAGGAGAATGTTTATGTTGTTGTCTCAGTTCATCTCGAACCTTATTTGATTGTGGAAGGGAACTTGACGTTGTTAGAAGGTTTTCTTACTTTGTTAAAATCAGTTCAAAATTTTGTCCTCAGATACATAATTCTTGTTTGCTTATCCTTAATGAGTTGATTCGTATGGTTAATTATGACCGTAAATTTGTTCTTGATCATGATCTCAAACTTGGGTACCAATTAGATTTGTTGTTTAATCATGGGAATGTATTTTTGTTGGTTAAAAAATTGTGACAAAGGTGATGGCAGTCTAGTGTTTATGAAAATGTCACCAAATGGAAATACAACCAGTTATGCATTGTCGCCTCAGTGGATGCGAATGGTTGAATCTAGCAAGGCTCATGAATCAATAGCTCAAATAGTTCACATATGGGGTGCTGGTATATTTATGAATCAAGTAGGGGGTGTGCTTATTATGCCAACCTTTGTGTGGGAGGCATGGGTGGTACTGCAATTGGCAAAAACAAATTACATAGGTGGTTGGGAGTAATGCTGGTAGAAGTTGTTACTTTTCCTATTCAACTAGAAGATGTAGCCCAATTCATATCCTTGAGGAAAAGGATAATTCGTAGGAGAGTGGAATGCAACAATGCAACTATAGACACTGATGGAATTTTGATTGATGGCTTAAGTAGTGAGGGTAAATAGCTATCTAGTCAAATGATTGTTGAATTTATGCCTGGTGGTAAAGAAGACTTAAGTATTAATTGCTTTATGACAGTTTGGTTTTAACGTTGAATTGAAACGGCATGGCCTCATATCAAGCATTTAGTTCAAGGTAATCTGGTGCATTTTAGAGTGGTCATGTAGTGTTGAAGAAATCTGGCTTACATTAAGTTTTGTCTCTGATTTAACAATGAATTATTCTCTTACATTTTACAACAACATGTCTATGATTGCTACAAATTTTAAACATAAGTTTGAGAATATTATTACTGATAGCAATGGGCACTCAGTCTTGTGTGTGGGAAGTAAAGGTGCTGACAAGAGTCAGAAGAGTGACACATCAATACAAGGAAACAAGGAAAAGCTAGGGTGGGTTACATTCTTGTTTCCTGTTTCAGCTACCTTCTGGCATGGGTTTTTATAAGTGAACTTTAGTGTTTCTCCTTGTCTCCAGTTGCATCCATTGGGAGATTATGGTTTTTGTTTTGGTAAACTTCTTCAGCAATCTTATATGACAAAAGATTATTCTTGGAACTTCATATATACTCTCTTGTTAATCTTTATATCCTTGAGGTTGTATTACATTCAGTTCTCTTCAAGTTTATGGTGCGAGGATCTTATATATTTTGATGGGATGGGTCTTGGTATCATCATTTCAACTGCGTGGTTGGTGATTGTGATAGAGGGGAGTAGTGAGAGTTTTATTCATACCTATCAAGATGGGAGTTTTGTACTTACTGGGAATTGCAACTGCATTGAGAGTACGTTCTTCCTTTACGGGAAAAAACTCCGTGTGGAAGTTTCACTGAAGATGATGGAGAACAATGAGCTTGCTGAAACAGTTAGCTTTTGCAAACCGAGATCAATAAATTTCATAGTCTCCAATTTGACCCATTACTGTTTTGAAGACTCCACAGATTGAAATCTTGAATTCTGACAGCCCTGTTCATTTTAGATATCTGCATCCTAGAGGACAAGGATGATTTGAAGGGGTGGGATTTGTCATGAATTTGGGTATCATGACAATAGTTTTGTGGGTATTTTTGTAATATTCTTATTAATCGGTGGGTAGTCTAGGTATAGTCTTTTATGAGTTTGAATTTCATCTTTATAAGCTGCGTTGGTTGTAAAGGTTTTCTTATGAAATGATTAATCAAAATTCCCTTTCTCTCTAGTTTCTACGATTCCTCTCAATTCTCTTCCCAAACCCTAAATTATCTTCTCAATATATGTTTATTTCTTCTCTAACCCTCTAAATCCTTCTTCTTACTCTCTGGTTATCAAAGATTATTCTCTCTTTGAGAGGATAACTTGAATTTGAGTTGAAACCAATTGTAACGTAAATTGTTTCGCGTTAACAAAACTTCTGGTGTCTTGCATTACTTTTACCTTTCGCATTATACTATCTCTGATCATATAATTGAAGTATTGCAATTTGTTGATTCATTCCTTAAGTGAATCCATCTCTTTGAGATCTACAGAAACATTGTTCTTGTTAGGGATTCAGTTCTAGAACAAAGAACTCGACTCGGGTAATTATTTGAATATTGATTTTTGAGATCATTCAAACAATTTAATCAACTAGGTTCACGAATTTAAAAGTTGGTGATGTACTTAGGTATCCCTTCCTTTTCAGTATTAGGATCTGTTAGAGCATTGCTCGGTTGAACCCACTGATGTTTCTATCTCAAGTCAGTTGTCAAGTTTAGTTGACCAAAACAATCCTTGATAAGCTACTCTACAACTTGGACTAGGATAGATTTAGGAATTCGAGACGAAGACCATTGAAGATGAAGACCAGAGCTTACATACTTGATTAAACATATCGTCCTCACTAAAGGTTAGAAAGTTTTTCCTTTCAAGTTTCGTATTTACCAATCTATCATGAAAATAGTCTATGATGTTGTTTATGTGATCCAAAGTGAAAAAGCAGGGTTACCGAAATACTACCAACTTTTCGTTTGGGCTCGTGAGTCTTATGATAAGATATGGATGATTTAAAAATCAATATCCAAATCTGATAACCAGAGTGAGATCACAAGTAATCGGTCCAACTTAAGATAAATCTTGGCAAATCCTATGGATGGATTTTGGACCAACTCGACGGTTATTAATAACGTACTTCTTGTGTTTGCTTTAATTATATAATCAGAGAATATAATGCGGAAAGTAAAGCACACAAGACACCAGAGATTTTTTTAACGAGAAAACTACGACCTGTAGAAAAACTTCGGGACCTCGTCCAGATTGAATACCACACAGTACTAACTGTCTACAAACACTAGCCTACTATAAGACTTCGGCCTGGGATATAACAGAGACCAACTCAAGCTCTCCAAGCGAATTGGCTACTGTCGCACTCCTTACGTCTCTAGATCCCCCACATACCGTCACGCACTTGATTCCCCTAGATGACGTCCGTTACAGGCCTAGGAGTTGCTTTAACCACTGTTAAAGGCTTATGTCAACAATACCGGCTTTGCAACCTTAATTATTGACTGTATGTTTGAACTGTCCTTTTCATTTTGACATACGTAAAGTGAATTCCTTCGAATTGCTCTCGGTTATACGCAAATCTACTTACAAGCATGGGTTGACAAGTAAACCGAGTAAACTATGCCCAACTTGTCTCTACATCAGTTGTAAAAAGAATCACTTAAGAAACTTATACAACCGAAGCTAACTAGGTCTTACAACATCGAGTGCAGCCGTGCTTTGCTTCCTTTCAACCTTGTATGTAACGTATCAGTTCTTGAATAGCCTTATTGCAGAAGAGAAGGACTATAGAATAGACAAGAACGTGATCAGGTTACCAAGGTTACAAGTTAATCTGATAACAACCACAGAGGTACGTTATCTCCTACCTGTGTTTCCCAACTCTATAGAGAAGTATTTATAGTCGTTAGGTAAGTCTAACAGAGGAACTGCTACCTAATAGAGGATGACTATACCACAACAATCTTACACCGAAGTGCAAAGAGTTTACGATCAATTCCAGCGAGAAACTTCACGTATGCTTGATGCTTGTAGTTTTCGCTCTTTAACCCTCTATTTATAACACTCAATAAGATAGGTTGCTTAGGAATAAAACAACTAATTTCTTAACCTACAAGTTAGCAAGCCCGTGTAAAGGAACCCGTTACTTGACTTGCACACAAAGAAACCCTAGATTTATCTCACTTGGAAATCTTTAAACATTTATCTGCCAAGTGTTTTGTTAGCTCAAAAACACTTCAAGATAGAGATCCAATAGACCAGAGATAATCTTTATCTTATTGACACATTGAGATTCGTTAGATGGACCACATAAGATATTCTGATAAGCTCAAGTCCAACTAAGAGATAAAGGAGTCGGAAGTTTAACCTGCGTGAAAATCCAAATGAATATTCACTTGGACGGTTCGTGAACCGCCCAACTGGATTCCGACCAAATTCATCGAATTTGTGGTTCACGTACATCTAAGTGTATCGATTGACGTTTTGGGACTCAGAAGAAAATTTCGGAGTCACTGTTCATGAATTGGTTTGTGAACCGCCGTTGCCCAGATTAGGGTTTAACTGGATCCGCTGGAAGCTCTGGGCTGGGTCAGTACTTAGACGTGTCATTACGCCCTCAGCTATAATCCACTGGACTCTTCTCTAGAGTACTCCTTTAGATTCATTCGTTTTCTACATGTGATTTGCAAGCAAACCATTGCACTGGAAAGGGCATCAAATCTATCTCATGCATCTTGTAACCTTAGTATTGTGGGAACAAATACTAACATAACTCATGGTTATGTAGACAAGAATACAAAATCTCAATCGCTATAACACTACTAAAGTAGCCGACTATTTCGAAAGATAGAATAAGTAGAATAGAAGAATTTTCATAAAAGTCATAACTCCTACTAACCTTTTGTCGATGAAGAATATTCGATGTCTTCTTTATAATCACTGTCTTCGTCTTCAAGGTCTCTAATACTTTGTCTATATCCCAATTCCGAAATCTAAACTCTAGTAGGCTAAATCAAGATTGTGTTTTGACACCTAAAACTGACAACCAGCATGACATACCAACGCTAGTGGGTTTGACCGGACAATGCCCTAACACTAAGGATTATAAAGATTAGTTCTCTTAAGCATCTAAGGCATTTCATGACCAATGCTCAAGTAGAATGTGGAATATTGAGTTAGCTCTTAGATTGCGTGAATAGCATACGCGTTCTTGTACGCGTTCATATCTTGAACAACGTTTCTAATAGAGCTTGAGCACTTTGTATATATGCGTTCAAGTACGCATACATGAGAACTTAGGAAATTCCTGAACTCCACAAATTGCTCTATGTATGCATTCATGTACGCGTACATATAAACCATGGAAAGAACCTATCAACAGTATACGTGTTCATGCACGCGTTCATGCATTGACGTTCTTGCCTATTGTGTTTAGTCTCTTGCAAGCTTTCACAATATGGCCCATGGAACTCATGTCCACAATTTGTTTGAGTTCGTATACTTGTGTATGGACTCCATAGCATGGCCAAACTTGTTTGAGCCATAGCCATCCTTCTTGATCAAGGCGAGTCTTCTCACAAACTTAAGGTTTCGACTAACGGGTTAGAAAAAGACTGAGTTGGACCTCAATGCAAGCCTATGGACTTTTCTAAGTTCGGAAACTTGCTTGAGCCTCACTCAAGGTTGCTTAAATTTAAAGCAAAGCCTCCTTTGATGATCACTATAAATAGATGACCTTCTGCAATATACAACTCCAATCCTTTACACATCTGTGTATCCTTGCATAAAGGTTGGTCGTCATCTCTAAGTCCTTTGGACTACGACTATTGAAAGACTTCACTTAAGGATCGTGAAGCACATGTCGGAAATTAAATTCCTGATCCAGTATCTTGGGTCGATTGAATTATTTCAATCTTATCACGACCAAGATTTGATAGAAACTCCGTATGGAAAATCTCGTATCATAAGCCCCAGAAGTTCCATAACGCATATTCACGAACTAGGTTTAATACTAAGTTTGTCAAGCTTTAGGAGGTAAAACCGTCTAGGCTAGATCAATAAGCCATATTCAGTAAAACTGATTTCCATTAACCTTGACTTTAAGTCTAAAGGAAATCACAATCGTATTCTTGTTTTCAAAAAAGTACTTTTAGTCGTCCTGTTAGAGGCAGGGTAGTGCTAGTCTTCACGAAGGGAAGTGGAGCAACTCCTAGGCCTGTAAAGGACGTCAGCTAAGGGAATCAAGTACGTAGGTTTCTGCGGGAGCCAAGAGACGTAGGAACACATTGGTAGCAGAATTGCTTATAGGGTAATTCAGTCTCGATACATTCCAGTTCGAAGTCTGATAGTAGGCTAGCATCTGTATTCACTTAATACTAAGGGTGTTCACATCTGGACGAGGTCCCGGGGTTTTTCTGCTGGTTTGCAGTTTTCTCGTTAACAAAATTCTGGTGTCTTGCATTACTTTTCCTTTCCGCATTATATTATCTCTGATTTATATATAATTGAAGTAATTTCAAGTTTGTTGATTCATAACGTGTAGTGATTCCATCTCTATTGAGATCTACAAGAACGTGTTCTTGTTAGGGTTCGGGTCTCTAAACTATACTCAGGTTGTTGTTTGAATATTGATTTATGAGATCGTTCAAACAACCTAAATCAACTAGGTTCACGAAAACTAAAAGTTGGTGGTATATCTCGGTATCCCCTCTTTTTTAGTTGGTATCAGAGCAGGCAAACACCTTGAAAGACGTTACGGTCTGTGTTTGACTAACTCGTGAACTATGAACAATCCCTTGGTTGATATTAATTATAACTTAGAATTTATCCCAAATGAATCCTCTGATTCATGGATTGAGTTTATCAAATATTTATGCTACACCAAGCAAATATTGATATCCAAAGTCGAAGGACTTTTTCATGGATTACACAATGTCGAATTTTGTAATAACAAATTACGTGATGAAAAGGAAGAAGTTTTTAAACAACTTGATGAGCAAATAAAGCAAAAAAGACTCTTCTTGCTCAGCTTTCCTCTGCTTGTAAACCAAAATCCTATATAGTGAACCACTCTCGTGTAAAATCTGGATTAGGTTACAAACAATCTGATAATTCAGAAACGTCATGCACGTTCTGTGGTCATTATCATCATACATGCAAACTCTTTAATGAAAAATTCTCATCACTTCTAGAACATCATAAAATAACAAGAGATTTATGTACAAGTCCATATGTTAAGACTGCTTCTTTTGTCATTGACAAAAAATATTGTCTTGGTGCTCTTGCACTAAAATCTACCTCACCGTTTCAATGGTTTCTTGATAGCGGTTGTAGTAGACATATGACCGGAGACTTGTCATGGTTTGTAAGTATTGATGAATACAAAGGTGGATTTGTTACCTTTGGTGATGGCAGTTGCTGTTACATTAGCAAAAGAGGTACCATCAAGCTCTCTGGTATTCCGGAAATTCAGGACGTCGTCTACGTAAAAGCTATGACTGCTAACTTGCTCCCTGTTAGTCAAATTTGTGACAAAAGTAAGTATTGATAAATGTGACATAGAAGACAAATCAGGGAACGTGATATTTTCTGGATTTCGTAGTTCTAATAACTGACCTTCTTGATATTAAATCAAACTTGTGCAACTTGACTAAAATTGAATCAACACATTTATGGCATGAACGATTTGGTCACATTAACTATCGTTTGTTAAGTAAAATAATCAATAAATAACTCGTGAGGGGAGTTCCTAAGATTAATGCCGATGTGGAAGGTGTATGTAGTGTCTGTCAAAAGGGTAAACAAACCAGGGTTCCACATAAATTGTCAAGGGATATCGCAACTAAAGCTCCTCTAGCTCTAATTCACATGGATATTTTCAGACCTATGCAACATGCCACTATCGCAAGAAAGAAATATGCTTTGGTTATGGTTGATGAATGATGACTATACCAGATTCACCTGGGTTGCGTTCTTAAAACATAAGAATGACACTCTGGAAGAGTTCAAGATTATTGTGAACAAGATCCAGAATGAGCACGGTCGCAAACTTAAGAAAATAAGAAGCGATCATGGCATGGAATTCAAAGAAACTTAAGTATTTGAATTATGTGACCAACTGGGTATTTCTCAACAATTTTCTCCACCACACACTCCTCAAGCCAATGGTGTTGCAGAAAGAAAAAAACAGGAATATCCAGGAAATGGCAATAAGGATCTTCCTCAATAATTTTAGGGAGAAACTGTCTTTACGACCTGTTATCTCATTAACAGAGTTCACTTAAGGTCACGTACCTTAAACACTCCATACGAACTATGGTATGGAAAGAAACCCAATCTTGGGTATCTTCGTGTGTTTGGAAGTAAATGTTATATACTTAAAGACAGGGAGAAAATATAAAAATTTGATTCAAAAAGCGACGAAGGCATCTTCTTGGGATACGCCTCTGATAGCAGAGGATTTAAAGTATTCAACACTCGCACCCAAGTGATGATGGAATCATCAAATGTTGTAATTGATGATGTCACTGATTTTCGACAAAACAAATACATTGTTGTTGAGTTACCGCCATCAGAGTCGTTTCGAAACCTGAATCTACCTTTCAATATGTTGATGTGGTGCCTACAAAAACAGATCTTGATACAGAAGATGATTTCTTTCATCAACATGAACAACAAAGTCAGGAACAAGAACCTGAAACTCCCACCAAGAGTTTACCTAAGTGGTTTACCCGTAATCACACACCTAGTGATATTATCGGGGAGGAACCATCCAAAATGACTAAAAGTCAAGTGACAAACTTTCGCCACTTTGCCTGCTATTTGTCATCTACTGAGCCAAAAAACATTGATGAAGCTCTAAAAGATTCTTCCTGGATTAATGTTATGCATGAAGGGAACTCTAGATGAGGCTCTAGATGAGTTCGTCAGACAAGAAGTGTGGGAACTTGTCGAAAGACCCAAAAATATCAATGTGGTTGGTATTAAATGGATATTCAAGAACAAGTCGGATGAATTTGGAAACATCATTAGAAACAAAGCAAGACTTGTCGCTCAAGGACATTCACAGATTGAAGGAATCGACTTTTATGAAACCTTTGCACCTGTGGCAAGACTTGAGTCCATTCGATTAGTGCTTGCACATGCTTTCTCTCTAAGGATTAAACTATTTCAGATGGACATAAAATCTGCCTTTCTGAATGGAAACCTAAAAGAAGAAGTATATGTAGCAAAACCCAAAGGGTTTGAAGATGCCAAGTTTCTGAACCACGTATACAAGCTTAACAAGGCGTTATATGGTCTGAAACAAGCACCAAGAGCATGGTTTGAAAAATTAACCTCACCTCTTATTGCTAAAGGCTTCTCAAGGGGGGGAGTAGATAAAACACTCTTCATCCAAAGAATTAACAGAAATGTCAATATTGCACAAATCTATATTGATTGCATCATCTTTGGATCTACCTCACAGAGTCTTGCTAAAGATTTTGAAAATTCCATGTGGAATGAATTTCAAACTAACAAGGTTGGTGAACTAAGTTATTTCTTAGGGCTACAAATCCAACAACATAAAGGAGGTATTTACGTGTCACAGGAGAAATATGCAAAATGAACTGGTTGCCAAGTTTGGTTTAAACCAAGGCTCCACAAAAAGGACACCCAAGCCAACTACGGGGAAATTGATCCTTCCGGGATCAAAGTTGATCAAAAGCTGTACAGATCTATGATCGGTAGTTTATTTTATCTTACATCAACCCGTCCAGACATTGCATTCAGTGTTGGATGTTGTGCAGGATAACAAGCAGATCTTAAGGAATCTCACATGAACGCAGTAAAAAGAATAATCCGCTATGTAAAAGGCACAGTCTATTTTGGACTTTCATATTCTTTTGATACTAATGCCAGACCTGCAGCTTACTCAGATGCAAATTGGGCAGGATGCGGAGATGATAGAAAAAGCACTTTAGGTGGATGCTTTTACGTGATTAATAATCTTGTAACTTGGCACACCAAGAAGCAAAACTCACAGTCTCTTTCAACATGTGAAGCAGAATACATCGCTGCAGGTTCGTGTTGTACTCAACTTTTATGGATGAAACAAATGCTTAAAGATTATGGAATTAAAGAGGAGGAAACCATAGAAATCTAATGTGATAATACTAGTGTTATACGCATTACTGAAAATCCAGTAGAACACTCAAGAACGAAACATATTGACATTAGATATCACTTTATTAAAGATATCTATAAAAAGAAAATTGTCAAAATATGTTATGTGCCAACTGAACAACAACGTGAAGATATTCTCACAGAACCATTAGACGCTGAAACATTCGAACATCTTCGAAAGTCTATTTATAGAGAAGGGAATGCGGTGGCAGATCTTCTGGCAAAGCATGGCGCCTCGGTAAATTCTATATGGTGGGAGCATCCTCCTTCATTTGTGAGACACAATTTAGGCATAGACAGGTCATGCCTGCCTGTGTACAGATTCTGTTGATTGTAATCCATTTTCTCTTGTTCTTTTTGGTTTTCTTTTTCTTTTTTTTTGCCCCTGTCTTTTTTGAGGTCAGGCCTAGCCCCCCTCTTTCTTTTCTTTGATTTTTAATAAAATTACTTCCCAGTGTGCCATTGCCATGGGAAGTTTCCTTAAAAAAAAAAAAAAAAAAAAAAATCTTCGAAAGTCTATTGGCGTCGTTCACGTTCATTGAAGTGTTGCATAATACTTATCCCATTAATTAAACAGCTGTGGGATAAGTTATAAAAACTCCATTGCGAGTTATGCTAAAGCTGTCATGGTACTATGATCTTGTCTTACTCTTTGTTCATTCGCAATTATGCTTAGTAAAGACAAATAAGTGGGATTCTTAGTATGAAACCGATTATTATCTTATTAAATGAAGGAATTTACCCTTTTTTTTTTTTATAAAAGACAATAATCCTCATCTCTCGTATTGTTGACCAATGATCTCCAAAAGAGATGAATCCACGCTCAAACAGTTAAGTGATTGTTTGTCTTGATGACCAGAAAATCCAATGTGATTGTCATAATTGTCTTTTAAGCACCAATATTTGACTCCTGACTTTCAGTGAGAAAATATAAAATATCAAATGGTGGTAATCATATCAAACATGAGTCCAAAATGTAATGACTCGATACGAATATCAACACTTCTAGAGCTACATCTAGCATTCTCCCTGCCTCTGGCTCCTAAGGCAAGAGTCGAGATCAGGATCCATGGGAATAGCTAGATGATAAATCTAGGAAGAATATGCTCTTAGAAAAATTCTAAACATATTGTTGATAGTAAACTTAGATACATGAAAGAACTCTTATGAGAAACAATAATCATACATATTTTGGGAAACATTGTTTGCTTTTTTACTCAGGCATGCGAGTTTTTCAACTGAAAAATCCTTGAGAAACAAATTGAGTCTTACAAGTATTTTCTCTGTCTATAATCAAGCTCATCTATTGGGTAAAAGAGACACTATCAACTCTAAATCAAACTCATATCAAATCCGATGAGTAAAGTCGCGTTGTTCTTTAGGGAATGACACATAATGGGGGAGAGTTCTTTTGAACTTGTGCTTCATGGTAATATCTTTTTGGCTGTGCGACTGTGGAAATTGCGAGAGAATTGCATCTTTTTATCTCTCATTTCAGGTATGTTTACCTTTGTCTACATTGATTGATGCTATTTTATGATGATTCCTATTTTTTTATTCTTTTGTTTTTTGTGACAAAAAGGGGGAGAAATCTTGTAGTAAGGGGGAGTAAAATCTTCTAACTACTTAGACAACTGTCTACGGCATTGTCATAGGGGGAGTAAAATCGATGTGCTTGTCATGTCAAAGCAAAAGTTAGTGTATCGAGTAAGGGGAGAAAATATCATATTGTGTAATATCTTTAAGCATCGATGCAATATGCTTACAAGTTTTGCATACTACTCAATTGCATAACAAACTCTTGTTGAACTATGTCCTTCTAGAACCAAGATATGTGGTGACTTTGAGTTTGTTATCTCTACCTTGAATCTTCACTTGCAGGAACACTCTTATTCGAAGACGTTGAAGATTACAAGAATATCAAGTACATTATGGTTAGCGCTAAAAGATTTTACTCTTAGAATCCATATGTAAGATTGGTTTTGTCACTAAAATTGACAAAGGGGGAGATTGTTAGAGCATTGCTCGGTTGAACCCACTGATGTTGCTATCTCAAGTCAGTTGTCAAGTTTAGTTGACCAAGACACAATCCTTGATAAGTCTACTCTACAACTCGAACTAGGATAGATTTAGGAATTCGAGACGAAGACCATTGAAGATGAAGACCGGAGCTTACATACTTGATTAAACATATCGTCCTCACTAAAGGTTAGAAAGGTTTTCCTTTCAAGTTTCGTATTTACCATTCTATCATGAAAATAGTCTATGATGTTGTTTATGTGATCCGATCGATAATAAAAAATAGTTATCTTAAGCATCTAAGTCATTTCATGACCAATGCTTAACTAGAATGTGGAATATAGAGTTAGCTCTTAGATTGCGTGAACATCATAGCGTTCATGTACGCGTTCATTTCTTGAACATCGTTTCTAATAGAGCTTGAGCACTTTGTATGTACGCGTTCACGTACACATACATGAGAACTCAGGAAGTTCCCGAACTCCTCAAATTTCTCTATGTACGCGTTCATGTACGATTACATATAAACCATCGAAAGAACCTATCAACAGCATACGCATTCATGTACGCGTTCATACGTTGACGTTCTTGCCTATTGTATTTAGTTTCTTGCAAGCTTTCACATTATGGCCCATGGAACTCATGTCCACAATTTTCTTTGAGTTCGTATACTTGTGTATGGACTCTATAGCATGGCCAAACTTGTTTGAGCCATAGGCATCCTTTTTGATCAAGGCGAGTCTTCTCACAACCTTAAGGTTTCTACTAGAAAAGAAGATTGAGTTGGACCTCAATGCAAGCTTATGGACTTTTCTAAGTTCGGAAACTTGCTTGAGCCTCACTCAAGGTTGCTTAACTTTAAATCAAAGCCTCCCTCGATGATCACTATAAATAGATGGCCTTCTGCAAGATACAACTTCAATCCTCTACACATCTATGTATCCTTGCATAAAGGTTGGTCGTCATCTTGAAGTCCTTTGGACTACGACTATTGAAAGACTTCACTTGAGGATCGCGAAGCACAAGTCGGAAGTTAAATTCCTGATCATGTATCTTGGGTCGATTGAATTATTTCAATCTTATCACGACCAATATTTGATAGAAACTTCGTACGGCAGATCTCGTATGATAAGCCCTTAAAGTTCCATAACGCATATTCACGCACTAGGTTTAATACTAAGTTCGTCAAGCGTTAGGAGGTAAAAATGTCTAGGCTAGATCAATAAGCCTTATTCAGTAAAACAGATTTCCACTAACCTTGACTTTAAGTCTAAAAGAAATCACAATCATATTCTTGTTTTCAGCAGAGTACTTTTAGGCGTCCTGTTAGAGGCAGGGTAGCGCTAGTCTTCACGAAGGGAAGTGGAGCAACTCCTAGGCATGTAAAGGACGTCAGCTAGGGGAATCAAGTACGTAGGTTTCTGCGGGGACCTAGGAACACATTGGTAGCTGAATTGCTTGTAGGGTTAATTCAGTCTCAATACATTGCAGTTCGAAGTCTGGGAGTAGGGTAGATTATGTATTCGCTTAATACTGAGGGTGTTCACATCTGGACGAGGGCGCTTCGGGGTTTTCTGCTGGTTTGCAGTTTCCTCGTTAACAAAATTCTTGTGTCTTGCATTACTTTTCCCTTCCGCATTATAGTATCTCTGATTTATATAATTGAAGTAATTGCAAGTTTGTTGATTCATAACCTTTAGTGAATCCATCTCTATTGAGATCTACAAGAATGTATTCTTATTAGGGTTCGGTTCTCTGAACTATACTCATGTTGTTGTTTGAATATTGATCGGTGAGATCGTTTAAACAACCTAAATCAACTAGGTTCACGAAAACTAAAAGTTGGTGGTATATCTCGGTATCCCCTCTTTTTCAGGATCATATTGTTTTAACCAACTAGTCTGAAGTCTGAGAGTAAGTGTGTTGGCGGTTTAATTCTTAAGAGTATTAAAAACTGGACTAGGTCCCGGAGTTTTTCTACGTGTTTGTAGTTTCCTCGTTAACAAAATTATTTTGTGTACTTAACATTTTTTCCACATTATAATTGACTTATTACCTGTAAATAAAGTATTGTACTTATATGTTGACAAAGACTTTCGGTTTCTTGTATTGATTCCCGTTGTGTGATTCAATGAGTAAAGAAAGAGATCTCATTCTTGAGTTCTTGGAATACAATAACCATTCAAGGTCGATCTTATAGGTTGTAACAAAAATATTGGTCGTGTACTCAGTGCCCTAGTCTTTTCAATGTGTGTGTTTCCCCGAGAAGATAACTCACAACACAACTTCTCTTGTCATGATCGAAAAAAATGGAAAGAAGGCTAAGGACGAAAGCTTGTAAATGAAAACTGTAAATAACTGAATGGGAAATGTGGACAAGTTCTTGTTTGCACAATATCTTGAATGAAATCGTAAATGACTGAAAGTAAAGGTGTTGAATGTAAAGGAAAGCGGTAAATGACTGAAAGTAAAGGTACTTAAAGTAAAGAGCTGAAAGTAAAGATAAACTATAAAGAACTCGATGAAACGATGAAAACAATTAAAGATTAACTACTTTCTCCCCGATTGCACAAGGTTAAGTCGAATCCCCTTACCCGGCACCAAAATGAAGTTGTTAGAAATTTACTGGGCTCAACTGCCCCGAGCTAGTTCAATTCATGTGCACTAGTTGGTATCAAAATACACTCTCCAATGTAATCCAAAAGATGTCTATGCGCAAGGTAAAAACACCGCCAAAAGTTTGACCTCTCTCTTAAGGGAAGGGAGTCCCTATTTATAGAGATCACGACTACCCTTAAGTGATTCAGTATTACTAAGTTATTAGTTATTACGACTGGCCATGTCGGTTACATAAGGACATCGCGCAGTGGAGGGTGCAAGAATATTTGTAATACGCTTACATGGTTCATACGCTGGTAGTGCGCGGTCTTCTGTAGTCTTGCGGTGGCTCTACGCTCTTAAGGGAGACATATGAAATATTGCACCAACTTGCCTAATCTAATTCTCATATCCCAAGTCTGACTTTAGCAGAATAAATCAAGAACATTTTTTGGCATCTAAAGTTGACAACTAACTTGGCATACCAACGTTAGTAGGTATAACAGAGCAATGCTCTAACACAAAGTGCAATTTGTTACGCGAATCAGTTTGCGTACCAAGGCTTTCAGGATTTCTCCTGAACACAAAAGTGACATACGAATCGTGAACCGTTTCACGAACATTGTATGAAAATTCAGTGATAGACTCCCAGGTTTGACAAATTGCTGAACTCGATCTTAATCAAAAATATCTCTCGCGATTCACTTATTCGTTTTTAATAATTCAACAAGATATTCAGTTGTTCACTCTTGTTTTGAAACCGTATCTTTGAAGTTGTTATCCTGTACCAAATACTTGGTGATAAACTCTAAATGGTTTCCATGTGGAATTAAACATTACTTTCAGTGCAAGTCAAGTAATTGTGGGTGACATATTTCATATGTACCGTAAAGACCAAAGCAATACCTTAGGACTAGAAGCTATCACAAGAAGATGTAAAGCAACTCATGCCAGCGGACCCCCTCAGCGGAGTATCCATGTAAGCGTATGACGAATGGTCCTACGCACCCTCCTCTACGCAAGAAAGGTACGATTGTAACCGCCACAGCTTGTAGCAGATCCATATTGCTTAGTAGTACTGGATCACTGAGGGTATGTCCTCAGTGATCTCTATACATATCGACCCTTAACCTTCAAAAAGGTAGACATCTCTCTTTCTCTTTTTAGTATTCCGCTCCCTAATAAAGTATGACTTATCTTCTATGATCTTCTCTTATTTGTGTTTTAGTTACTTGGGTATGTTGTTTGGTTTCCAACAATTACAGTAATAGGTCAGCCTACATGGCTCACAAGCTAACTTGTAGGAAAATGTACTGGTCACAGTACAAGAAACACCTGAGATTGAATCGGAAACAGAGCTCAAGAGCAGCAGCGGTAAGTAATCAGTTTTATTAATGGTGATGTGGTTGAGCTTCCTATAGTCAACACAAAATCTCCAACTATTGTCTTTCTTTTTCACCAAAAGAATAGGAGATGCAAAGGGGCTATGGCTTGGCTGAATAACCCCTGATTTAAGCATGTCCTGAACCAACTTTTCAACTACAGACTTCT
>JAJJMA010200595.1:0-20008 GCA_023529015.1 Papaver nudicaule | reverse complement strand
TTAGCCTCAATCGTTGTTTGTTTCCATGTGAATAAACCGACTGGTTTGAGGCAAAAATTAATCGTCTAATGTTCATAAACATGTTCACCGATTATTGTTTCCTTTCTCAATCGTTTTATGTTGTTGGTTTTTTGAGCCGATTAATGTAGTAGACAAATCTTGATTTTCCTGTGACTCCATAATCGTTGTTTGTAAACACTTATTAAAGCCGATTGATATAAATACGAATATATAATCGGTTTATATTTTCATAAATTTCCAACGATTTGTTTCCTTGGGTTTATAATCGGTTTATATTTGATGTTATGTGAGCCGATTGTTGTCTGTGTAACTGTTAATTTCTTTCCTGTTTTGTGTTGTAGGGAAAACCTGAAATCCAACACACCACAGGCTAAGGGTAAAGAGGTTGTCAAGAAGAAGAGACAGGATCCTGTTGCAGATCCTGCCGCCACACAAGTTAGATTGGCTCCCCGTCGAGAGGGTGGTCCACCTTTGAGTGCTGCCAGTCGTAAAAATACTGCTGCTAGACAGCTTGATGTCGATCAACCTATCTCCGATTCAACGGCAACAACAGTTGAAGAACCACAAGAAGTAGCTCCAACTGATGCAGGTGAAGAGACACAAGAAGAAGGGCCAACTGTTCAAGGTGAAGAGACACAAGAAGAAGGGACAACTGTTCAACAACCAGCGGGTGAAGAATTGACTGTCGTGGAGGCAGCTGAACAACCTGAACAACCAGCACAACAACCACAACAGGGGGCTGAAGAAAAGAAGGCTAAGAAACAAATGAGGAGTTACATGCCAACCGAAGAGCAGATGTTTCCCGACGATGAGCTAGGTGCACCTTTGGATGGTATGGACGTCTTATGGGGCTATGTGGGTAGTTGGGCCAATATCGTCTACAGAACCATCGTAAGTATCTCATTTAGTTCTATTTTCCTTCGTTTATTCATCCAACATAACTTCATTTCATGTAACAAAACATATCAACATTTTGTAGGACCACGAGGATGCAGTACGTCTGCTCAAACACCAATCGGAGGCGGGAAAGATGGATATCTGGCCCTTGGAAAGGGTAGGTGAACGCCCTGAGGATCCTGAAGCTTTGGAGGCGTGGTTAGCTAGCGGTGAAGCCCCTCAAGTGTTAGAGATCGTCAAGAACTCAGGGTTGTATCCTGCCATTGCCAGTACTTCCACAATTGGATATGACAAACCACTTGTTTCTGCCTTCATGGAGAGGTATTATGCGGAGACAGATTCTATGCACTTCCATTTTGGCGAGATGACCATCACTCCGGATGATGCTCATGAGATTACAGGTCTAAGTATTGAAGGCAAATCAGTTAGGAGCATCGGCTTTACCAAGGACATGGACTTCCTCAAGGACGTCGAAGGCGCCCCCACCGACTCCGCCTTCGACAAGGACCTTGATTGGGATCTTATCTATGCTTTTACCGAAGCCAAATTGGGTTGGAACAAGGCGAAGACCAAAGAAGAGATGTGGTCTGGAAAACAAAGGTCGAAGACATTCCAATTGAAATCTCTGAGGGACCAATTCATGGGGACTCTGCGGCTACATGAGGAGAACAATTTGGCTCCCGAGCGGGTCACTGCGACAGCCACTGCGTACATTCTCTACATCTTGGGAAGTGTCATATTCCCCGACACATCTGGTTCTAGGGTGAATGCCAGCTATGTGCAGTTTTTGGCTGACTTGGATAGGTTGAATGAGATCTCATGGGGCACTGCTTGTCTTGCATTCTTGTTGAATGAGATGAGAAAGGCTTCTAGGGCGAAGAAGGATCAAATTGGGGGCAGTATGCCTTTACTTCAGGTAATCCATGTACCTTCATTTGTCGTTATCCAAAGATTATAGTATACTTAGTATCTTATACTCCCATGCTTCACTTGTAGGCGTTCATATATCTGCACTTCCCTGAGTTTGCCGAAAGGGCGCTGCCCAACCCCGATTGGAAAGAGGAACACTATCTGGGAAGCAAATATATGTACAATGGGAAGCCCTCGGGACAACGTCGAACCTTGATTGAGATTAGGACTCGATTGGACAACTTGCCCGTCCAGAAAGTTGTCTTCGATCCTTACATTCAAAGGAGGGAAGAAGGATCAAGTGTTCGTAGCCGCATACAGAGTTACTTTGGACCTCTGTTTCACCCCACCGGATATGTTTTCTACAATCTGACAAGAGTGGCTCGTCAATGTGGTGGTGTGCAATACGAACCAATCGAAGAGGCGCTCGGATTGGGTGACTTGGATAGGGACACAAGTCAGGCCTTTGAGGGTTCAATTGTAATTGTGCACACACCTCCTTGTTCATCCACTGATTGGGACAACAGAGCTGACCATTTGGTTGCCCTTGATGCTCCTATCTCTCCGAACGATTGGGTCGACTCTGATTATATGGAGTGGTTGAAGAGGACTTCCCATCCTCATGTCATACGCCCTAATAGAAAAATGATTGTTGATCCAAAAGAAGCCGTCGATGTATATGTAAGTATTCGCTTGTGTCCTATTAACTTTAATCATTATATATATGTACTTAGTGTATGTTGTATGATTGAAAACAGAGACCTCGAGTCGGCAAAATGATCATGGAGTTCGAGACAGTGCTTGTGAAAGGTGGTATAGATAAGAGGAGTGAGAGGATCATGAAGAAAGCTCTAGACCAATTGTTGAACCTAGAGAATAAAAGACGTGGAGATCTTTTTGGACAATCTCAAGAACCACCACAGGAGAGGGCAAAGCGCAAGACAAGGAGGGATGAAGCCACAACAAGCGCTGCACATGAGGATGCACAAGAACCACGGCCTAAACGAGGTCGTGGTGGTGGAAGAGGTCGTGGTGGTGGAAGAGGTCGTGGTGGTGGTGAGGCTACACAAGACGCACCACCAGCTAAAAAGACTCGAGGTGCTAGTACCAGTGCTCGTGGAGGTCGCGGTGGTGGAAGAGGTCGTGGTCGTGGTTAAACTCATAATAGTTTGAAAACACTTGTTTAACTTTGGTTATGTTGAATTAAAACTCTTTCGTTATGTTGTTTTAACTTTGGTTGTGTCGACTTTAAACTTCCTTGGTATGGTTGTGTAGGATTTTAAGTTTGGTTGCTACTTTATGTGAATGAATGTGGTTTGTGTACTTAGATTTCTGTCAGTTTTTCTGGCAGAATCGGTTTACATTGGTGTATACATCGAACGATTGTCTGGCAATTTTATTCCAAAAATTGTCAGAGTATACAATCGTTCTATAATGTCGTTTTCCAAAACCGATTATTGACAACATGAAAAACCCATTTTTAACAATCGTTAGATGATGGTGTTGACATACACCGATTAATAATGCTCAAGTATCTGAATCTCCTGTCTAACTTTGGTGCACATAATCGTTCTCTAAATTTGGTTTTAACTAACGATAGGTAAAATTAATTTTTTAAATCGTTAGATGTTTGTACTGATATAAACCGATTATTGGTTGATCAAGTATATGGTTTTCCTTGTCTATTTGTCCCATAATCGTCCTTTATATCCATTAATATAAGACGATTTTGGTTATTATATTCGGTGTAATAGTTTGTATAAATGAACCGATTGATTTATTTGAATTTCTGGGTGGGTTAACAACAATCGGTTTATTTGGATAATAATATTTACCGATTGTTCGAGAACCCAAGCATATTCGGCTTATGTTTCTAAATATATAGACCGATTGTGCGTTGTTCAGATTCAAGATTTTGGTAAAAAAAACTTGGGTGATTCTCATGGTTGATAATGTTTGATAATTTTTGATGACTGTTTTAATGTGAGAATAAAGACTAATTAATCTTGTTTAGACTCTAATCATGTAATTAGCAACTAATTGAGAAAGGGTAAAACAGTCATCTTTTATAAGGGGTTTTCCGATTTTGCTATATAACAACCGCCGGAATTATTTTTTCATGGGGCCAAATACTCCAAAATGGGGCCAAATTTAGGCAGGTTTCTTTTGTTGCTTTGTTTGGCTTTGTAACAAACATATCCAACTCAATTTCCTCCCCCATCCCATATTCCCCAAATTCATTTTTATTTTTGCATTCTTCAACACGATGCTTTTGATTTTTTACCTCTCTCCAAGTGCGTTTTGAAAGAGACTTATATGTATTTGTTACTGTAAGCAGTTCACAAGTAATTGGCTGGTATAGCATTTTATTTAATCATCACTAGATTAAAATGAGAAGTTAAAACAAAAACAATATGATCAAAACCTTTACAAGCTTAAAAGCATGCATGGCTTAACAAACATATCCGCATATTGGGGTATATGCCGGCATTTACTATTAATTTCTATATGTGCCCTTCATAAAACCTTATGATGTTCTCATCAAATTGATGCATCTGCCCCAAGTTACCAAGTATTCTTCCAGGGATCACAACATGAGTAACAAGCGCAATATATTTTATGGCCTTATTCATCTAGGCACACGATATCCCTTCATCGGCATCAAATGACTGACACGAACATATACAACCCCCTTTGCATATAGTTCCTTAATAAGTGAGTTGATCATAATTCTGTTAAAATACTACCACATCGCTATTACTACACTTGGATAAAAATAGTCCCTTAATAAGTGAGTTGATCATAATGCTGTTAAAATAGTATCACATCATCGCCTAAGACAATCTGGGTGATGAAGTTTATAAATCTTGGATAATCCTATTGTTATAAGTCTGTTTTCGAGAATAATTAGGCCCATGGGTTTTTGACAAATTCTACCTAATTTGGGCCCATTAGCACCTGGTAGCAAGTTCTCTTTTGTGTCTGCCAGTATCATAGCACTGTTATGATGTTTTCATCAAATTGATGCATCTGCTTTATCCGGAGCCAGAAACATCTATGGACATGACAAATTAAATCATTTGTCTGTGACCGGAATAGCTTTTTCTTTTTAACACCAAAGGACCAGAAAAGCAAAAGCTCCTTGATAAGAGCTAATACAACTACACAAGTAACAATGAATTGGTACCCTTATGACTACAATGAGCTGCTAAAACTTGGATATTTTGATATTCTTATAAATCAAGAAAATGTCCTTTTATCCGATAAAACTCGCAAACATGAAATCCTAGTTTCAACAAACAATAGACACATTATTACATCATTTCGTTAATAAAATCGAACAATTGCATAAAATCCAACAACTAATTACACTGAAAACCCGGAGAGAGAAAAATCAGAAAATGAAGAGTTTATTACATTGTTACTGCTTATTGATCTAGGTATTTGATTTACGAAATTGAATTTCCAGCGTAATTGCTATCCTGCTTGGTCAATATTTCTATTAGGATTCCACGTAACAAAATAGATTCATCGTTCAAGAAAATGAAAAGTTTACGGTCTCGAACAGAAATTAACGCTCTATTAGCCAGATTCCACTACAAAGTGACGACTTCATTTTGAGAGGAAATATCATAACACTGATGAATCATCAACAACATGACTAGGGTTTCATCTTCTTCTTTCTCTGGTAGTTTCATAGGAATAAAGAGATCTAGCAGAGATGGCGATGTTCTTGAAAAATCCATTTGAGAAGGATTTTGGACTGAAAGTTTTTCAGATCTAAGAAGGAGAAACGAAAATGAAGAAACAAAGTTTGAAGACGTCTGAAGATGATCTATTATTACCTTCAATTTTAGGGTATTTAAAAGAAAGTTGAACAGAAAATCCAACTATTAGGGTTGGCTGAAGATGATACCTTCAATTTTAGGGTATTTAAAAGAAAGATGGACAGAAAATCCAACTATTAGGGTTACCTTCAGTTTTGAGGTCTTTAAGAGAAAGTTGGACTGAAAATCCAACGGCTGAGAATATACCAGATTTGACTTGGATATCCTTTTCCCAAGGGTAATATTCCAGCCCAGGTTAAAAAAATGGCCCAGAAATGAATAATAGAAGCTAGAATGTAAAATAAAATATTAAGAGTTTGGGATTGGGAGTTACATCACTACTGTTATTTCCCATGAGTGTGAATATATTGTCAAAGATTTCTGACAGAAATGGCATTTTCAGTAAACTCTAATTAGCATTCTTGTGCACTCCAATGAAGCTTACCTATGAACAACATGTGGGCTGTTGTTCCTTTTCAGGCTCATCGTCAATGATGAGCATTCCATTCCTTGGTCGAGGCAGAGACAAACCTTCACTACAAGTCCTTTTCTGCAATACTCCTGCGGAAAGGAGAAAACTAATGAATATTGTCACCGACGCCAAATCTCTTAATGTTGTAATGAATATTTAGGTAAGTGTTTACATGGAAGGTTATACTTGAAAAAATCTAACTTAAGCATACACCAAAAAGGGGTACTGACAGATCAAGAGAAAAAGTTAGTCGACTGTAGCTTACTTGTTGCAATATCAAGGAAGACTTCATCAATTCCAGTACCGTCTTTAGCAGATGTCATGAACAATTTTGCTCCAATTGAATTAGCATAACTGCATTGTATCACAAGATTATGTCCATATGGAAACTCAACAAGAATTAGCAGATTCACGTATTATTTATATCATGTGGACAGTGAGTTGAAACTTGCTGATTACCTTTCGGCCTCTTCAAGATTGAATTTCTTTGCTCTAACCAAATCAGATTTATTTGCAGCAATTGCCATGATTATGGATTTAGAAGCCATTTGTTGGAGTTCTTTCACCCAATTTTTCACACGAATGAAACTATCATTGTCCGTGATGTCATACACCAAAAGTGCAGCTGCAACCAAATATCACACAACAAGCAAAAAACTGAAATTAGAAAATAAAATAACTCCTGTCCAAACACTACTGTTTGGACAGGAGCAAGTCAAAAGAAATGTCAGAATCCAATAAATTGAATATATACCAACCATCTGCATCGCGATAGTATATCGGCCCAAAAGCATGAAATCGCTCCTGTCCTGCTGTATCCTGCCACCAAACAAGAGTTGGACCAATGGTAAGAATGACTTAGAATCTTCAACCCAAACTAAATGCATCCTAGACAGTAATGTTACCTAAACAATCATATTCGTCTAGGTAAATGATCTTTGTATTAGTGCAACATTATTGATTTGCAAAGCCACAATCTTAGTGCTCACTTGAGGCTACTGTTGCAGTGTGTGGCTCAATTGACACACACGGCTAGCTAGGAATAGTTCCACAGGAAGGAAACCATGATAATCTACAATCTCTGCTTACATAGTAGGCCTTTGATCCTAGCTACTACTGCACAACAAACACTAAATAAACCAACTCTAAAATGATACACCACTCAGACAATCTTGAGCAGCTTCTATAAGCACCTACAGGCGGCACTCAAGGAATGCCCAAGAACCATATACACCTTCCGTGAGTGCCGAACTGAGATTTAGGGACACTCAAATATTAATGTTGAGGAAGATTTTGGACTGAAAGATTTGAGATCTAAAGCAGGAACATTAATAATCCATTTCTTCACTCCCTACTTCAGATCTCAAAATTTTCAGTCCAAATTCTCCCTCAACATTAATGGATTCTTCAAGAACATCGTCATCTCTCACCGATCTTAACACTACCACTCTCCTCATATTTCTGAAACTACCAGAAGAAGAATTGGTTTCAGCTACCATTACAAATACCATACAATGGAAATCAAGAAAATGCACCATAGACAACAAAGTTACTATAAATTTCAAGTTCTTGTCTGAGTAGATGACCATAGTACAACATCATTAGATTCCAAAAGCCACAATCTTATAGCTCACTTGAGACTACTTCACGACAAATATTTCCCTAAACAAATTTACAATAAATCAGTCCCAGGAAGTGCAAAAATCAAAATGCTTCATGGACAGCTCCATTATAACAAGCACCTACTCATGGCACTCAATGAATGCCAAGAACCAAATTTCCACTCACACCTCACTGAAAACCACAATCATAGAGCTCAGTTTAGACTACTTCGCAACAAATACTAACTTAACCAACTCTAAAATAAACCTGATCAGAAGTACAGCAGTAAGAAAGCATCAAGAACAGCTCCTTTATAACTAGAAACCTACTTACGGAACACTCAATGCATGTTTAAGATCCGAATTCCACTGCCCATTGGCCTCCACTTACACAAGATATTTAAAACCTCAGTCTCGAGTTCCAATGTCCATAGATTACTAACTTAACCATCTCTAAATCGACTCAGACCACAGAAGTACAACAGTAAAATTGCCTCATAAACTTATCACCACCAAATACAGATTACACTCAACGAAAGTCCAAGAACCAAATTCCAACGCGCGCCACTACTACCCAGTCTCTCATTTAATATTCTCAAAACACAATTTAAACTAGATAACCGCTGAAAATCGCGGTGGAGGGCCGACCGAATTCGATTTTAGTCCAAATAACACAAATTCGTTCCAATTGAATATTTTTTTTCTTTAACAATAGTTGGGGATTGGTATTACTTGATTATCCAAAAAAATTGGAAAGAAAACAATCAATTGGGGTTGAATTGGCCAAATTGAGGTGAAATTGAAAATTTCAATTGAAGACGAATTCTTTCCAATTTGATCATTTTTTTTTTGCTTGAACAATAGTTGGGGATTAGTATTACTTGATTATCCAAAAAAATTGGAAATAAAACAATCAATTGGGGGTTCAATTGGCCAAATTGAGGTGAAATTGAAAATTTCGATTGAAGACGATTTCTTTCCAATTTGATCATTTTTTTTTGCTTGGACAATAATTGGGGATTAGTATTACTTGATTATCAAAAAAAAATTGGAAAAAAACGATCAATTAAGGTTCAATTGAGCCAAATTGAGGTGGAATTGACAATTGCGTTAGTTACAATTAATTGTTAGTGACTATTTACATCTAAGTGTCCTATAAAGGTCCTCCCTCCCTTCGGGCCCGTTGGGCCCTCCGGTCGGTCGGCCCAATAAATTGGTTCTAACATCAATATGTGGACAATGAATTGGTAATCAATATCATTATCATTACAAGAACTACACAAAATCAACCAAAATTGAAGAAACAAAAAGAGAAAAATGCATACCCAAATAGAAAGAGTAATGGGCAGACCTTGAATTAGAATCCGCTTAGTCAAGAATGAAGCCTGTACAGTTGCTTGTTGTTGATCACTAAAGACATTATTCACATATCTCAACACTAACGATGTTTTCCCAACCCTACCTGCAAAGAATTATCACAAAATTACTAAAGCCCTAATTTACTGAACTCCATCTGATAATCAAATTTAACAACTGAATAGTCTGAATTACATGAAATTAAACAAACCCAGAATTCAAATGATGAATTTAGACAATCAATTACCGTCTCCGAGAAGGACGAGTTTGAATGAAAGGTTTCCAGAAGGCTTGGGATTCATCTTTTGACTGTTAAAAATTCTTCAAATTTCTAAGAGAGGAAATGGGATTGAAGAGAATCTGAATCAATGGTTTGATTGTTAGAGTCTGTTATTGTTATAGTCGAGATTATCATCTCTTTTGCATAATCAAGAACTCTTTTTTGGCTGCTCTTTGTTCTTCAGTTTACAGAGAAAATGGAGAAGAGTAGTAGAAAAGAATGCGTATATAGTCAGCAGTTACATCGATTAATGGGCCGGTAGTTTGTGAACCTATATTTCTTAGATCTGCCTACAGTAAAAACTTCATCACGATTCACAATATCTCATCTCACTATAACCTAGTTAGCAAATTCGCGACTTTTTGGCGAATAATTCGCGAATATTGCCGTATTGCGAATTCCCGCACCAAACCGGCGCACTTTTGCAATCCCAAACCATATTCACGATTTTTATGGTTCCACCGGTTTATTCGCGCATTACACGAATTAACGAATAGTTCGTCAACCCATTTTCTCCTAAACACACGGCCCAAACTACTTTTAATCATACTGTTAAGCCCATTTCCCTATCTTTAGGTAAAGTTTTCACAAAAACCTCTACTGGGGATTCGAACTGTAGATCACTCGCACACCAAGTTAGCCATAGAACCACTGAACCAAGCATTATTTGATTTTTTTTTTTGAAGGAAAGGCCTGATTTTATTTATTTATATCATAAGTGTTTACAATAACATTGATACCCATGATGCATAATAGAAAGCCCAAGAACCCAAAAGTTCCAAAACATGTAGGGTAATCAATATAGGATGTAAGTGCTAAAAGTGGAAGCGCTGCAAGGTAGAAGTAGAGGACCATTAGCTGAGGGTAAACTGCAAAAAGTAACCAAACCAAGCGCCGTATTGCACTCACCAATTGTGACAAGCATGTCAAATTGGGAGAACTGGCTGACCATCTATAAGATGGCCTGATTTTGAAAAACTGACAGACCAAAACCAGTCTGTCCGGTCCTTTGTAAAACAAAGGACGAAGCAAGTAACCCCTAAACCTATCACACCATAACCAAACCTCAACCAGAATCATTTTCCACCACCATTGAAGCAGCAACACAAACGCCATGACAGACGTCGTCAAAGTAAGAAGAGCACCATCCAAGCAGGCCATAAAGAAACAGTAGAACCAAAAGCACAACATACTAATATAACTAGCACTAAGACGTAACATCCCTAATCCACTCCCGAAATTCTTCCATGCAATAAAAACCATCCTGTTGGCCTTGGAAGTCCGCATATCCAAATTCTTCCACCAACTAAAAAACATCCATTCCGCCTTGTAAGTCCATATAAGCAGATTCCTTGTATGCAGCCAATAAGTAAAGTTATGACAAAACACCGGCTTGGTAAGGAGGCAAGTAATCTGGCTTAGTGAAAAAAAGGTGCACTGAATATTTGTGAAGCACAAGATAGGTGTCAAGGAGAAAATCCTCCAACAGTCATTGGAGGACGGGTGGCAAAAGGACACCTGATCAAGAAAAGAAACCGGATGGTCCAAAAGAGGGCACCTAAGTTGGGTTACCAAAATGACACGCGTACATATTAACACAGATGAGAATTTCAGATAATACACGTGAAGTAAGGATAACGATTTGGAAGGTGGACTCAGTGAGTTGGACAGAGCCGGTCCAGTGAACCGAAGCAAGTCCGCTAGAATGAAGAACGATACCAGGAATCGAAAAATCGTGAAATTCCAGAGAAAAGCGGACTTGCAAATACAGAGAGACAAGGATTGAAGGCTAACAGCTGCTAACAACTCAGATAAACGACTCAGAGAGAAGATGAAATTAAAGCCCCAATACCCCTGAGTCAAGCCTAACCGAGTAATCGGATCGATAGCAGTAAATCGACCCACTAGAATGTTAATCCCACAATCGAATAGGAAGAGATGAAGAAATGGGTTATCGTCCTCAACATCGATCTCCTCAGTAGGTTCCTGTAAAGATAGGTATAGAAAACTATACAACCAAAACCTGCGCCATATAAAACCCCATAAAGACCTAATAAGATGTAGTTTAGATTCAATTATCCTAGGCCAAAGAGAAAAAACCCAAAAAACCAAACCAAAATCAGAGTGGGAATTGAAACCAATCCAGAAATTGTGTGGCAGGAAATTGGGGAACTGAGTGGTGGGTGAGCTGGTGAATTCCGATTCATCCTCAGAGAGAATTAATTCCCATGGGGGTAATAGATCAGAACTGGCTAGAGGACGGTTGAAGACGGGAAGGTGATGAAAGAACATCAGATCGGAAGCAGAAGGAGAAGGATTAAAAGAAAATAAAACAAGAACAAAGGAACCAAGAAAACACAGAGAAACACTAGGAGAAATAAGAGCACAAATAAAAAACCAAAACATCAGCTTCATCATCAGACTCCCCTAAGTCTTCTTCTTCCATGGATGTTACTGAGAACAGAGAGTTGAAAGGATGAAGAATGGTGGTCAGAAATCTCTAACAAAGCGAATCGGCAGTGGGTTTTTTATGAGTTCGAAAAATCGCCGATAAAGGAAAGAAAGAAAGAGTTCTCTGGTTTTGTTTTTCTAGTGGCTAGACTTGATTTAAGCAGCGGGTGATGAAGAAAAGAAGACATGCAAGAAGAAAAGGTAGTTACAGCAGAGATTAATGGAGGAATCGGCGTATGCTGTAAACAACTCACATCTTACCGAGTTGCAGAGCAAAAACTCGGAGAGAGAGAAAAAAACCTTCAATTCTAGTACAAGCATTATTTGATGATTACAATGCGTGTATTGTAAATATAGTCATTTAAATCTTTAAATTATAAGTTAATTCTTCTAATATACTATATAAAACTCTATTTTAATAATTTAATATAAGCCGAATTTTGGATCCCGAATTAGTATTTACAAAACGCATTATACGCGTACGTACGAATTCCCGCATTTTGACCGAACCCCGCATACATTGACCGCATTTTTGACCGAATTGACTTTTATTCTAGCCGATTAATGCGCGCACGTTTGCCGCTCCGCATTTTTGCCGTTTCCGAATTTGCTAACTAGGCACTATAATAAAAAGAAGCCTCTTTTTCATACGGGAGAGGTTTTTTTTTCAACAATAAAATGTGCTACTACCCCTTCTTTAAAAGACTTTTTTTTTTGATAGAAAAGACTTTAAATGACGCTACTACCCCTTCTTTAAAAGACTTATTACTCCTAATATCTTTTCTATTATTTCCATCGGTTTTTGATAGTCTCCTTCTTGACCAAACGAACTAACATCCTGAAAACAACAAACCAGGCGCATCGCGCGTGGGAGTAGGCTAGTAACTATAAATATAAGCATGGATTGCTTGGGATAAGCTCAGTAAACCGAAACAGCTAGGTGGTGTTGGATTGAGATGCTTGAGAGCCACCAACAAGGCGTTGCTCAACAAATGGAATTGGAGATATTCAGCTGAAAAAAGAGCAATTTGGAGAAAGATTATACAGCTGAAAACCAACACTGATGAGGATGATCTCTGGCCAAAAGAATACACTGAACCTCACGGCAATGGGTTTTGGAAAGCAATCCATCAAGAGAGCTCTCTACTGCAACAACACTCCAATATTCAAGTGGGCAACGGGAAAAATTCTAAGTTTTGGCTGGACAAATGGTGGCAATCTGCACCTTTCTGCATATGTCACAAGAAAGCTTTCAAGCTAGCTCTACACAAAGAAGCAAAAATAGCAGATTTGATTCAAAACGGCAAGTGGCAGATTCAACTCACTAGCACACCAAATAGAGAAGAAACTCTGGAATTCAATGACCTACTCAACTCACTTGGAGACCCCCCAACCCTCACCCAGGAAGAAGACGTGCTGGTATGCTCTAATGTGTCTAATTACTCATCTAAAGTCGGATATGATTGGTGGATGAAGTCCCAATCACTCGCACCTAGTTCTGACTTTAAATATATATGGAAGAATGCTGCTCCAAAGAAGACACAGCTTCTTGCTTGGATGGCTGTTCATAATGCCATTGCAACTGCGGATAACCTGCTCAAGCGGAACTGTGTTATCTCTTCTTCAATCTGCAGTATATGCAACACATATCAGGAGAGTGTAGACCACTTGCTCATGCAATGTGATTTTACCAAGAATATTTGGCTCTACTTCACATCTAGAATGGAAGGAAACTGGTCTCAACAAATTACATTGAAGGAACAGCTACAGTTATGGGCAGAACAGAAGAAAAAAAAACTAGCAAGGAAAGTATGGCCAATACTTCCCTTTGCAATACTTTGGGCTGTTTGGACTGAGAGAAATAGGAGGGTAATGGCTAAACTCCGACACAGGGATGAAGAAACGGTGATTAATGAGACCAAGAGACTCGTCTACAAATGGGGATCTATGAATAAGTGGTTTCGTTTTATTTCTTTCAGGGATTTACTGTTAAACTGGGAGACTGTAATGTCGTCCAATATTTGACGTGAAGGGTTTTTTGGGCATGGGCCTGAATTGTACTTTTCTAATTAGCTTTGGAGGTTCTGGGTCCGAGCCCATGTTGTTATTTTTTTTTTTTTAATTCTAATAAAGCTTAACCCTTTTCGTTTCAAAAAAAACTATAAATATAAGCCCATAACACTTGTAACTTCGTTCGATTACAGATTCAAGCAAAGATCAATAATACGTCCCTTCATCACAGTATAACTATAAATATAAATTAAGATAACACGTTTTTGTATTTACAAATTTGATAGTTAGTAATTAGATTAGAACACATAAATCATCCAAACACGAAACAAGTCGAACAGAATGCTTGATTCTTGCTCAATGCATGGTTGAGCCCTAGTATGTAAATCCAAATGAAACATATGTTATGGTTGTCACCCACGAAGCAACTGCTTTGACATTTTTCATTTCCAAATACTACTTATAGTTACACCTGCATGTATGTACTAGCCTAACTCGAGGAAGCTTATGCTACAAAAATAGTAAAAATAACGATTTGATTTCGTTTTAGTTAGTTTAATTTTCCTGTCTTGCTTTGAAATTAGTATAGCCAACTCAATTTCCTCCCCCATCCCATATTACCAATCCATTTTTATTTTCTAAATTTTTCAATATAATACATTTGATTTTAGAGAAAACGGCAACCATGTCCACTGTTACAAACTAACTTCACTAAATGGTTAACTCTTTTCAAAAGCTAAGTCTATGTTTGTTCCGAGTTTTCTAGTTGAATCGGCGAGTCAACTCGTCTTTTAGAGTTAAGCACACAGGTTAGTTCGTGAGTTAGGGTCGGGTTTTAGAAAATGGGTTGTTTGTAACCCGATTGGTTGTAACCCGATTTTAGCATAGTGTAGTACAAAATTAATCCTGCCTTTCACTATATTGTAGCACAAAATTAACATAGTTTTTCAGCACATCGTAGTACAAAATTAACATTGTGTTCCAGCACAATGTAGTCTCAAATTAATTGTGTATATAAAATTACATTGCTTTTCAGCACATTGATCTCAGCACATTGTAGCACAAAATTCAAACTTTTTTTCAACACATTGTAGCGCAAAATTACATTGCTTTTCAGCACAGTGTATTACCAAATTAAATGAATTCAAAAATGTGCTTCAAAGTAAAGGAGTAAGATTTAGAGTGTAAAATCATACTATATAGACAAAATACAAATCCAAATAACCTCAAGATAAAGTAGCTCCATGATTGTCCGAAAGCATCTAATGTTCCCAGGTCGCCGAGTGACTAATCAAAATATAAACCAGATTTAGTATAGATACAAATTTTGAAGTTATAATACATAGAAGGAAATAATATGGTAATAGAAGATAAGTTTAACAAGAGCATAAATGATGCATTGCAAATTGAAAAAGAGTTTAACAAGGCCACTACTTGTATTACTATTTTAGTGATACACAAATGCAGTATAGTATGACTATTTTAGTCCTGTTGTTACCAATACTGTAAGACATTTATGCTATAACTAAGATGCACTACTAGTACGACTATTTTAGTCCTACACAAATGCAGATAGCAGGACTATTTTAGTCCTACTGTTTTCAATACCGGTAAGACAATTTTATACAACGATGCATTACTAATATGATTTAGGAACAATGAATGAAAGAAACTTCATTATACCGACCTGATAAACAGAGAGAAGATTCAGACAACTAAAAGCTTAAAAAACTAGAGTGTACCTTTGTAAGACGATCATCAACTTGAGCTACTTGTCTTTTGATTTCCCGAAAATGTTCCAAATCACGATTACTTGTCTGCTCATCTGAAGCTTCTGGCTCCAGCATTTTTGTTTCATTGTATAAGCTCCAGCATGTTGCCTCAAAACAGACTTCTAAAGCTACAAACTCAAAGGTCCTATTCTCCAAGCAATCATCCATT
Source organism: Papaver nudicaule (assembly GCA_023529015.1). Taxonomy (NCBI): domain Eukaryota; kingdom Viridiplantae; phylum Streptophyta; class Magnoliopsida; order Ranunculales; family Papaveraceae; genus Papaver; species Papaver nudicaule. The sequence goes on along the minus strand of JAJJMA010200595.1, from coordinate 4,243 downwards.
CTACCTCCTTCTTCAGTATCATCCAATTCTGCCCATTCTTTCTCATCTCCACTAACCAACCCTACCTTTCTGATGCGTCATTGCAGATTTATCAGAATCCAATGAGACCATGGTAATTATGCTAAACAAGATAATGAGCACAGGGTTGGTATGTTTAGGGGGTGTTATGTTTGACTTGGTTTCAGTACCTCAACTGATATCATAAATGCCATCTCTTCTAAATTAGCAGTCACGGTATTATGTTGAAATAAAACCAATAAGGATTACGAGCTTAAGGGAATTGGTTGACAAAACTCACCTATAGCGATCCAAAACTTTTAAATGCTCAGCAAGGCGGTAACGGTAATCATTAGTAACTTCAAAACGAAACAGTAGCGTTCAAATCGAATTCCGCATCAGCCCGAGCCATCAATTTATAGAGAAACAGTGATATCATGTAGGCAAAAGACATGAAAAACCAACTAATCCTTGTAAATCAGTAGCAAGATGTCAAAGATGGCTAATGGCCTAAAAATGTTAGTGATCAATATATAACAGTGATACGAAGAATGGGTAAATGAAAAGCTTAACCAATTAAACTTCATGGAACTCACAATACAATGTATCGAGGAAAGTGAAGATATGGGTAAAGGGTCAGGTGTTAAATTCAAAATGAATAACAAGGAAAAATGACTTGAAACCACAGGTGACATTTTGGCTTAATTGAAAGTAAATCCAATGATTAATAAAAAAAATGTATAAACATCCATAGCCAGGCATGGAGCACAGTTAACAAATCAAAGAAGAATTATGGCTTAAGATAATTTAGAATTTCTCAAGAATTTAAAATAACTTTATCTTGTTTTGGATACATATAGCAACCCATGAGGACATGACTAACAAGATTTAAATTGTGATTTACTTTGTAGTGAGAAGAATAAAACAAGAAAATCTATAAAAATGATTTCAACTGATGGCTATATGTAGAGTTTCAAATACAAACTTCTTTTGGTCATTTTAGCAAACAGTTAAAAGGCTACTTTACAAACTTAGTGCAAGACTTGATTTATGATACTAACAAATCCTTGGGTGTCTGCAAATCATTTCTATCCTTCATAAAATCATTTACAAACATTTGAAATCATTTACGTTTTGATATACAAAGACTAATGAACAATAGGCAGGATTTTAAACCAAACTTCCTGAAGTGCAGAAAATCAACACATGCATCGATGATTTAGGCCAAAAATAATTAACGAAACCCCTAAAATGAAGTTACAGATTTCGACAAAACCCCTAAAATGAAAACCCAAAAACATGGATTAGATCGAAAATATATTGGAATTAAAATGAGAAAAAGTACTTACGAAATTCAATTTCCAGCAGGTTAGAGATCTACGACTTGAAGAATGAATTGATAGATTTCAGAAGAATAATCAATCGAGGGGTTTGCTCATATGGTTGAAATAGCTTTTGGGGTACTGATTTCTCTAATTCCGTGGATGAGATTTGTTGGTTTATTACTAATAGTTGATGATATGCTTATAGATCACAAGATTTCTAAGGAAACCATTTCACCGAGAAGAGGAGAAGAGGAAGAAGAAATAAGCAGAGAGAAGTGAGATTAGAAATGGATTTTTATCGAAGAAATAAGAAGAAGAGAAGTAGAATTAGTAATTCGGGTGGGTTTACGGGTTTCTAAATAACGGGTAAACTAGAGGAGTTAGCTAGGGTTAGTTGGTCTAGTTAAATTCGTGTTGTAACAGTAGAATCGCTAACTGGATCGACCAACAACTCGGAACAAACATAGACTTAGCTTTTGAAAAGAGTTAGCCATTTAGTGGAGTTAGTTGGTAACAGGGGACATGGCTGCCGTTTTTGATTTTAACATCTCGTGGTGAGGATTGAAAAAGATTTATACATGTTTGTTACTATGATCAATTCACAAATAATCAGCTGGGTATCATTTCATTGTAATCGTCACAAGATTAAAGTGAGAAGTTAAAAAAAACAAAAGTAACATGATCAAAACCTCTACAATTGCTTAAAAAAAAAACCTCTACAATTGCTTAAAAGCATGGCTTAGCCAATATATCTGCACATTTGTGTATGTGCCGGCATTCACTATTTTTATATGTTACAGTTCTTATCAAATTGCACAACAGGTACAATATGAGTCTATAGAGAGAATGGAAATGAAAATGAGAAATGAAGTAGGCACATTTGGAATTCATCTTTGACTGTTAAAAATTCTTCAAATTTCTAAGAGAGGAAATGGGATTGAAGAGAATCTGAATCAACGGTTTGTTATGGTTTCGTATGGTTATAGTAGAGATCAGCATATTGTTTGCATAATCAAGATACTTTGCTGGTCTTTTTTTTGTTCAGTAATGGAGAAGAGAAAATAGAAATGAAGTGGAAAGTCGGCGCTCAGCAGTTGAAGTGGCTATTATTATATTCTCTCCGTCCCGCATAAATTGAGCTAGGTAAGATTTGCACAATTATTAAGGTAAAGAAGAGAGAGATTAACTTTTTACTGTTTTATCCAATTTTACCCTTATAGATAATATAATAGTAAAATTTGGAAACGACATATCTCTCAAGTTATGGCACGTATCTATGTAAACTTTATATCATTGAAATCATTTTAAAACACCTACGCAACGAGTATAAACATGACTATGAAATTATAATTATTTATTATACTAAGATTTCATAACAATAATCAATAAAAATGGTAAGATTAGAAACATAACCTACATAATAGAACTAGCTCAATTTATGTGGGACAAAATACTAAGATTTCATAACAATAATCAATAAAAATGGTAAGATTAGAAACATAACCTATATAATAGAACTAGCTCAATTTATGTGGGACAAAATCAAAATAGAACTAGCTCAATTTATGTGGGACGGAGGGAGTAGTACTTGGTTTACATCGATTAATGGGCCTACAAAAAATAACTTCAAGCCCATAACATTTGTAACTTTGTCCGATTACATATTGGAGCAAAGATCAATAAATATCCAAGAATCGAGCACAAACCGGAGGATTCCGAATCTTGCAACAGATATTAGAAATGTTTTCAAATCTTTTAGGCAGTGGAATTGTTACGATGCGCCAAAGCACAAGAATAAGGTGACTGATATCTTATCTAAACTTGCTAGAGAAGAACAACTTACTCGAATTTGGTCGAATCATTATCCTAGTAGTATTCATTTGCAACTTGTAGAAGACAAACATCATGTAATCTCTTGATTGTTCAATGAATTTTTCGTTAAAAAAGAAAAAAAAAACAAGTGAACACCAAACAAGTTGAAGTCTCGAAGAGAACGGTTACTTTTGTCTCATCTATTTATATTTCAATAATATAAAACACATCGAAGACAAGTTGGTCTAAATAAACGGACCGTTGCGATCTCGCCAAGTGTAAAATCTGATGTGATCATTTTATTTGTCATGATTTATACTGTAAATTGGTTAGTAAGTTGAGATTTATTTGTTCATTGTTTTTTTCGGTTTTGACACGAGATTTATTTATTTGTTCATTTGCTAACTAGAATCTTTGAAATACGTTGGGCTAGGTGGGAACAGCCCGGTTCACTGTTAGTGACAGCTTTATGTTGCGCTGTCAAGAAGCATAGCCTCTAGAAGAGTCAGTTTTTTCACTCCTTGCTATAGGGTCAGTTGGCAATTGGCATTTTACAATAGGTATATTTAGTATCCACAATAAGCGTCACATATAGATAGAGGAATATTTGTTATCTTAGCTCAAATGGCAGAGCACATAGTTTTCGCCGTGCAGTTTTGTGGGTTCGACTCCCACGGATAGCATAGTTACTTTATATATGTTTTTAATATGCATGCCTATATTTAAAGATATTGAAATCTCAAAGCAGAGACGACTAAGAATAAGAACATGGCATTGGTTGTAGGTGATTTAAAGATATTGAAATCTCAAAGCATAGTTACTTTATATCTGTTTTAATATGCATGCCTATATTTAAAGATATTGAAATCTCCGTCTGAAAAACAAGTGCAAAAGAATGATTTTGAGAGTCATGCAGTTGTAGGTGTTCTGAAAATTTTTGGGCAATTAAATGAAGGTGCATTGGTTGTTGTTAATGTTGTTTTGGAGATTGAGACAAATGTTGTTATGGTTGATATATTGGAACAATTGTGGATTGCTGGTCCAGTTGAAGAGGAGGAGTTATGTAGGGGCATAATTCGGATGAGCCACGTGTCACCATCCTAGAAGAA
>JAJJMA010200590.1:29867-47532 GCA_023529015.1 Papaver nudicaule | reverse complement strand
TTGTTAACTGTTACTGTTATCAGATCAATAGATTTAGATTTTTACTGAGAAAATTGTGTTTGATTTATTTCTGGTATGATAATGATAATTTAGGGATTCATTTTTCATTCTGTGAGATGATTTTCACACAAATGTCTTGATACTTAAAATTGATAACCATCTTATGTTCTGTAAGTGGCTGGATTGAATTAGCAGTTACATAATTAATCATCCAAACGGTGCTTAGTTGTTTTCATTTCCATAAAAATGCTTTTGATTTATACAGCATGTCCCCTAGTTGGCCTAACAAATACACTCAAGATTTAGGATAAATTTTCGATGTGGGTCAAATCATGAACACAACCAATATGTTGACCTTTAGAAGTTTAAGCATTAAGAATTTTCAGTAGTTGAATACTCAAGGACAGTAATATCGTAAGAGGTTGACTTTAACTAAGACAGTTATGCAGGTACTCCTCATTTTAACAAATAGGAGTAACTAAAACAGATGCATAATATTTCAAAATTCTGTACTATGGAATACAGTGTTTCCATTACTTTGTATCTGAAGTAATACTTGACCTTTGAGAAACCTAAATGGGTCAAGAAAACTAACCTTGAGGCTGCAGAACTTACCTACTGACAGGGTTCTCGGCGGAATATCTTGTAATATGCGAGTTTGGGTATTGCTCTGTCTTTTGTCACTTTGACATTCACCAATTGGAAGGTATGTCTTCGTCAGGAAGATAAACACAGTGAACGTTATATGTCTAATTTAGTCTCTTAAGTTTCATTACTGCAATATTTAAATATAGAAGGATAGTCTTTCTACTGTATTCCTGAATGTATCATTGTCCAAAATTGGTAGCCTTTTGGATGTGCAGTAATGAAACTTGTTGTACGGCTCCAAAAGCTATTCAGAACTTGTTGTTTGGGGTCAGCCGTTCTACGTTCGGACAGAATGCAGGTACAAGAAAGTTTTATGTCTGTCCATTTTTTCTCCAATGCTTGTGCATTTAGATGCAGGTTGGTGGGGTAGGAATCAGAGTTTTAAGATTTTGTGTAGTCCTGGGTATGCTCAAGCAAACCCTCGAAGAAAAATGCAGAAGTATGGATTTTACATTTGTTTCTGTTTTCGATATCCATGGTCATAGTGACGATAATGTCAGGCTAAAGAGCTGAGTGACATGGCTAAGGAAGTCATTACTGAAATTGATTAGAAAATCATGCATCTTACTTACTAGTTTTCTACTCCGAATAACTCATAATAAAGCATTTCTACCTACTGGCTACAGGACATGAATAATCCGCAAGAGTCCAACAATTTGCGAACTATATATCAGATGTGGTGGCCAGGCATGTTTCAAAAGTGAAAAAGCTTTGGCTCTTTTTGCTTGACATAAATACGTTTCTTGAATTTAATCAGCTTAGGACTTTTGCTGTATGATTCTAGTTTTGTTCTTTTTCTGCTATGCAAGGGGGTCTGCTCAAATCGTTCCGGAATTTCCATCTAGACTTTATTGAATTAATACAGCTCCACTTCAGTTGCGCAAGGTAAAATGTTATGCACTGAGACAGAATAAATACTTCAATTTTAAAAACACTGCCCATGTATCTCACAATTGCATCTTATTTTTAGATTCATCTGAAGAAGTGTGCAATTATTAAGAAAGTTCTCCGTAATCGCGAAATATGTGTCTGTGTCTATCTAATGAGCTTAATTTCATGTAAGCACTTCCACTACAACCAGATAACACTGATAGACTTATAATCGTGGTTAAAAAGTTCGAAGCTGTTCTGGACAGGATTTGAAAGGGAAGGTTGTGCTATTGGACTTTTGGACCTATTAGTGTATAAACTGTATGTGTGTGCTTCCAGACCTAGATTATTTGGAGAAAAAGTAGAAGGATCAGCCTCTCTCTCCCGACTGACTTGATGGCTCCAGAACGTCTTCCGACGTCTTCCGAAGTGATCAGTTTTCATGTTCTCTTTGTGTAGTCACTGTCGTTATAGTACATTAAGTATCTAACCATTCTTTACATGAGTTTTTTGCTTTTGTCCGATTTTTATTTTTCCTTTTGTTTCTGCTTTTCGAAAATTGAGTCTCCTAGCAGTCTGTCTCCCTTTGAAATTGCTGAGTTTTAAAGTAATTAGTTCTATGGCTGATTTAACTCATGAGACCAATCACCTTAGACTGTAACTGACAGTATTTTTAAGTTTCAGTATCATATTCTGTTTCCTTGCTGGATCTTATTCCTCAAATTATTCACTGTAGTTTGTGAACGATGGAGACATGTATATTGGAGAGAATTAGGTGTAAGTTCATGGCCCATTTTGCTATTGTTAGCCCCAACGGTAAGCTCTTAGCAAAAATAGCAGGTAAAGATCGCCGTAAGGTATTGATGTCTCTTAACACAAATAGCCGCGAAGATATTCGTAAGGTATTGATGTCTTCCATTATCATTCTAACATAAGCGTGATACTACGTTTCAGGATCTTGACAACTTAGTGGAGGCAGCACTTGCACTCCTCTGTTGTTGGAGAAGGATATGATCCGCCTTTATTGACGTCTATGATTAAGTTCCTGGCAAGCTGGCAGTTGATCTCTTAAACAATAGTTTTTTTATTGCAGACAGTAACCATAATCGCATTGTAAGTTCTCTCGATTTCAATATGTTATTCCTAGACGAACACTGTCCTACTCCTAGAAAAATGTTTTTCCTCCCACTATTTCTCATAATAACATCTCCAAGCTTTTACAATTATGTCTGTTTTTTTGCAGGGACTGGCTTATAACCTAAGGAAAAACTGTCTATATGTCGCCGACACTGAAAATCATTGCCTGAGGTACTATTAGAATGTCTCTATATTGCACTTGATGTCTCTTAATGTGTCCTCCATAAGATTTTATTATCTGTATTTACTTGACTTATTCATGTAGGGAGATAGATTTTGATAGGCAGTTGGTGAAGGCTCTTGCTGGAAATGGAACCAAGAATGGACCACTCAAGCAAGTTTAGACATGTCTGTTATTTGAGGCGTGTTTATTTTCGGTTTCTGAAGGTACCCGTCTAAATGGTAGCATGTCGAGTGAGTCCCATTGCTTGTGGGCATTGGACACCATTCTTAGCACACTCGATTTTTCATTTGCTGATTGACAACTGAACAGCAGAGCTTGTCTTTAAGTTACTTAATGACACTGTTCAGCTCCTTAATTCCCCATGGGACTTTTGCTTTGACTCCACCAGTGAGATTGCTTACATTGCATTGGCTGGTCAGCATCAAATCTGGGAGCACAATACTTTAGATGGAGTTATCGGAACCTTTTAGTGGTGATGGTTATGAAAGAATTTCGATTGGTCCAAGGTAATCTATCTCATTACTTTATCCTGTTTCTCATTTTACTGTTATTATATGATTGTTGGTTTGGATTCCTATTCCCTGTTCTCTCTGTTTTACTCAGAAATTTCAAATAGCTCAACCAGAAGTCCTCTTTTGTGGCAACTTTATTGCTCGAAGTTCGTCATACATGACTAACCACTTATTGTCTTAGTTTTTGTTTTGAGCTTCTGGATTTTTTCTTTTGTTGATATTCTGGAATTTATATTCTTTACACTGGTAGTATGTCGATTATTTTCCATAGCTTTCTTGAATTTTGGCGACTACAGTCAAATTCAGGTTCTTATCTCATTTATCTGCAGGTAAGATGGAGACTTATGCCGCGGATAGTTAAAGTAGTTCAGTCAGGGTACTTGAACAGAAATCAGGGTACCAGCGCAGCCTTAGTTATGTTACAGTTTCATGAGGTGTATCTAATTCGGGAAATTCTGATGTAATAGGTTCTGATGTACTTTTCCAGCACCCTGCGGGGCGTTTATGTGGCAGATACGTACTATGCTTGATGATTTGTCTACGACAGTTTGAGGTCGATGTGCGAAATGTAGCCAGACCTATGGCACATGCTGTACCCACGGTCTGCAAACAAATTTAACCCATTGTTTTAAATGAATATGGTTTTTACTGTATGGAAAGTTAAGTCATTAAGTAGCATATGCGGGAATAGAAATCAAGTAGTTTATGATGCTCGAACGCCTCATATACAGCCTCACTATTCTTTGAAAATTCATTCAGTTCTTGTTACTATCCAGATGCTATGCAGATCAATTTAGAAGTTCCCCCTTAATATAGTACTCATTGTTCTTTATTTTCTTTTCTGAAAGAATTTGGGGGAAATTCCTAGTTGTTTGACCGCTTTTTTGCCCAACACAGTATAATCACTAAGGTGAGCCCAGTAACTTTTTTATCACTTTAAAAGACCTTGGAATTAGTCTTCTACAAATCTACATTTGAAATAGACACATCTTTGCGGTTTGCTCCCTTTCTTCCTAAATACTGATCTATTTTGTAACACAGAAGATGCAATAACTTCTGATGTACTCTCTTTGTATGACTTGAACTAAGTAATAAATTCTTCATAGTATACACTTCAGCTATTTTGTGAATGTGTATGATGTTTTTGGATCCTTCTGCTAGGATTGACTTCCCTGAAATTCTCAGTTGGAACTCTCACATGAGTGGGACCGTTTGTTGAAGTACGAATCCTCAGTCTCAATGACACCCTGGTAACTCAGGGAGAAAACAATTGAAGGGTGAGTATGAATCCTCAGTCTCAATGACACCCTGGTTACTCAAGGAGAAAAACAATTGAAGGGTGGCTTAACGGGTCATATCATGAGGGAGAAATGATTTTGAAACAAAATGCGCCATTAAACTATCACATACACACAGACTCACCTTAAGAATCATAATGGCAGCGCTCTTATCAAGAACTTCATTGTACTCGTGGCAGCATAGAGTCTGCAACAACAGTCAAAGACCTTGAGAAAAGACGGTTGTGTGTGTGTGTCTGAGAGAGAGAGAGAGAGAGAGAGAGAGAGATGAACTTTGAAATTACCTGAACACAGTTTGGGCAGCCAACATCCAGAGAACAGCAGCCTCCTGTGACTAGTTCTAAAGCAGCACCTAACAGTTCTCTAAAAAGTGGTTGTACCTAAACAAAACATTTCTAAAATCAGTCAGCATCTAGATATGAAAAGGTTCAGTTTCCACATTTCACAGGCATTCCACAATATGAACCGATAATGGTTCATTGTTTATTATTCGTATACTTAAAGGGTTAACAACAATGCTCAAACAAATAGAAGATCCAGTGTAACTTGCCTGCGCGGAAAGTCCAATCCCACCAGGGTGCTGATCATATAACAGAATTCTTTCTGGAAAATAGCGAGTATCGTGAGGGTTTGCACACTCTGTACCCATGTCAGAGGAGTTGCACTGTATGAACCTACATGCAGTTTCATGATAAAATAAGTACACTCAAGAGTAACGAGATGCAATAATGTGATCAACATCAGGGAAGGGCATATTTAAATGTACAAACAGTTGAGATGTCAAAAGTGAATCAAGTTGACTCGAAAATAAAATAAAAAAAATAAAACATTACCACAACAGCCATGACTGAAAATTAACCTCCATGCAACACTTTTGCACCAAAAACTATAATTTCAGTGTTGCCGTCTAACGATATAAAACCACTAGTTCTGCAAATATGGATTAAGTAAAGTACATGTAAAGTTCTACTATTATCAGCTTACAAAGGAACCACATTCAGAACAGCATGAGAAGCAGCATGCAAGCCTGCACGAAATGAGTAACTATGAGTTTCCACTTCTTTCTTGATTGATTGTGAAACCCGAATCCAAACTGCCTGCAATTTAAGGTAAAGGAGACCTCAACAAAAAGATCATGCTTGAAGACACAAACATTTGCTACTGATGATATTATTTTGGAAACAAACTGATTTCTAACCTGTGATTCATATGAATACTGAGGAAGTGTAAGATCAACTGAGTCAATGATTTCGCCGCTTCCTCGCTGAATGCGAAAGAAGCCAAACCAACTGGTTGTTACTTTGCAAGTATGAGCTTGAGAAGTGGTCCTTGAATGCTGGGTGTCAGAAACCTTTACAGGATAGGCCTAAACATCAAGATAAATACGACAGTTACAGTCTTATTTGGATATCAGTGCCTTTGTTATAATCAGCTGTCATTTGATGGCATTATATACTAAAGACTTTGTGTGCAACATTGGCCATTTTCTCAGCGTCATATACTGTTAAATTATACTCCCACCGCATAAAATTGGGTCTTTCACTTATTGTGGGACGGAGGGTGTATGATTTTGTATGACTTCTACTAGGCAAGAATGGTCATGAGGGAAAACAAAACTAAACAAATAATACAGACAAGACTAGACATACCAAATCCCCACCAACCACATAAATGTCTGTGCAATCACGTGTTCTTGTGTAGTACTTTAAATCAGCTCGTTGACAAAAAGCAAGTTTTGACGTTAAATCTAGGACCTTCACTAAATACGTTTTACCTTGATGCAGACATACCGCACCTTCATAAATCTGCATGAAAAAGTAAATGTTTAAATGTCTTTCTCCATTAATAATCTTCGACCAAACAAAAATAAAATAAATGTTTAATCAAATAGGGTAAGACGTGCATCAGTGAATATCAAATACTGCCTGGGATGTATTACTGCACAAGTGTGAAATGAGTGAGAACTGGAAACCATTTCGCAAAGAACCACAAAATCTAAGTTTTGAACAGCAACAAACATCCAGCAAAGAAATAATCAATATTCCGTGGAACACCAGAAAGCCATTTCCGTCCGATAGGCATACAACTCACATTCCTGACAAAAGAAAGAAACTCGCGACTATCGGGCAAAGAATGAAAACTACTCTGGCCATGCAGAAAGGCAGAATAAGCAACGGTTTATCCAGGGGCAAAAAAAGGTTTTTGGAGAACTAGAAACCACATCTTCTAGGTAAGAAATGCAGATGTTGAAGGGGACAATAAAAGATAAACATTGAACTCGCAAGAACTCAGCTGATATACCTGAAAGAAAGCCTTACTTTCCTCTATTTCTTCAAGGACTTCATCAGTTTCTTTGTTTATTAATTTGTATTTCTCAGTCTCAATTGCCCGAATACTAACTGCATGTGAAGGTCTCTTCTGATAAACAAATTTTTTTTTTTGAGAAAGTAACAGAAAAGTGTAGTTTTTAATTATCAAAAAGAAAAGAAAAAAAGTTGCACAATGCCAAATTCTTCATTGCTGCAGACAACATACCTCATGGCCAATGTAGCTCCACATTCTGGTTGATGAATCATGCATTGGATGATAACTCAGACATCCTTTATTGGTTAGTGCCAATATTGCACTATGTAAACCGGGACCGAAACAATTGTCATCATATAACATATTTAGTGGGTGTTCCATAGCCGCACACATAAGATGCTGCTCAAGTACCTACAAAGATGCCATAAACTATATAAAGGGCAACTCTAACCAAGTAATGTGGACAATAACATTAAAGAAATGTAAAAGAGCAGCAGTAATTTGTAAAGAAATACTAATGTCACAACGACACTCGTGTCTGACCAAATTTAGCCGTCTTGACACATGGACACCGACACATGTGGCCGACGCACCGACACACACCGATACACGGCTCAGTCACCAAAAAATAGAATAAAATCATGTGGTTACAGTTGAGCTACAGGCCTGCAACTACAACACATCTACGACAACATGAAGCTAAGTAGCATATCAAATATCAATGGAGTCTGTTTATCCAATGCTTTTTTGTACTAATCATATATATATGTATTTTGCTAATTTCACTACCTTATACAATCTATATTAAACTACTTATCTATTTTGTGCCTACCGTGTCCGCGTTTTGCAGTTTTTGAGTTGTCGTGTCGACGCTCCGTTTTGGACACACGACACCGACACCGACACCGTGTCCGTGTCGTTGTACCTATAAGATATCAACTGCTTTTACGTACCTGCTTGTTTTGGGAATCAACGTGACAACACTCGATTGGTCTCCCAAAAAGCTTTTGCGGAGATTTCATGAAGTATTGGTCAAGAGGTCCTTCAAATGCAACATATACTGCAAGTGATGGTCTTTCCCTTCTCCCAGATCTTCCGGCTTGTTGCCACAAACTAAATATCAAATATCAAAACTCAAAAGAATGAAATGAGGATCTTACATAGAAAACTCACAAACAGCTTAATCATTAGCTGTCCATAGTTCAATCCTGGCAAGAAAACAGATGGCTGATATTAATGAGTACCTGGAGACACTACCAGGAAAGCCAAGATGCAGTGTTGCATCAATGTGTCCAACATCAATACCCAGTTCAAGTGCATTTGTGGCGGCAACCCCACGGAGCTTCCCCGTAAAGAATTCAGACTCTATTCTCCTCCTATCCTGTTTTCATGTTTGGGTTCATATATATCAATTCCAGTTTATATAACATCAACAATGGTAACTACAAAACAGATAGGGTTTGCCTTCAGTGAGTTACAGGAAATATAACAATAGTGACAAACCTGAGCAATGTAACCAGCACGATAAACACATATTGAATCAACTAAATCAGGTGCCGTCTCCTGAAGAATTTCCTGCCTGTTACAGCTTAAAAGTTATAATAAAATCCTTTTTCTTTAAGCAGATGAACAACTAGGTAAGACTCGCAAAGGGGTAAGAAAAAGAGAAGGAAAGTATTCTAGCAAATCCAAAAAGTCAATATATTTAGTGCATGTAAAAGAAAGAACTATATGAGGCTGAAGTAACATACGTATAACATAGGACAAGCTCACTGAGTTTACGCGTTTTACAAAAAGCGATGCAGCGAAGCCCATGCTGAACCATCTCTGCAAAGAGATTGGAGACCTCCAAAATCGGACTGTATAAGAGAAAAACATGAGAGACACTAAGCAGACTGTTCTTTGTAAAAATTAAAGGTGTAGTATCTCTAAAGAAATTAATAAATATGCAATACATCTACAAGCAAGAAAGTACGCAAACTACTGTACTCAGAATCAGACTATCATGCCAAGACATAAAAATGACATGCGCCAAGATGGTTTTCTCTACCTTGACCTTCTGGTGATCACAACTTTTTCTGGAGACTTAGCTGTACTAGTCCTGCTCCGAGTTTTTGAAACCTGTAATTATACAACTCTGAAACCTATAAAAAAAAATGGGGATGCAGCTCGAATAGAAAATCCATTTTGCAAAAGACACCTACAGTTTTCAAATATGAAGGAGGATTCCACAACATAAAGAGCTTTGGACCACAGGGACTTCCATCATTCTGAATTAGTTCTACTGTATGGAGGTTAGCAAGCTCCTGAATCATTTTACATTCTCGTAAGCCTCTAAGAATTCATAAGCTTTTATGAAGTGATGTAACCAAGATAATACTCATTTCTCTCTGCAACTCGTACCATAGCATGCTCACGTGGATTTGCAGAGGTTGCCGTACAAAATACAAATGAAGGATCACTACTGTACACTGCAAACAGAGGTAACAAAAACTAGATTTTCATTCAAAAATATTCACATAAAGGAAAGTGAAATGATCACTGAATATATGTCCCAACAAACAACGTATATGTACCATGAGCACAGAGCCTACGCAGTCTCCTCAGTATAAGAGCGGTATTGCATCCAAATGCCCCCTTGTAAGTATGGGCTTCATCAATGACGACAAACCTGATATAAGATTTTATATTTAAGGTAATCAAAAAGATTAATGTGTACCAGAACTAGATTATCCACTTGATAAATGCAGTTTATACCATAGAATTTGTCGGAATGAGTTCAGTGTAGTGTTAGGAATACTGTATAACTAGATATTTTTACCAAACACTAAAGTGGGTACTGTTGTAAGTTGTATCTATACCTAAGTCTATAAAAGGGAATGAGTGTTAAATCACTCTTTCACTCACTCTTTCTCTCTGTTTCCGCATGGTACCAGAGCAAAAGAGAGAGAGAAGAGAAACCTAAATTAGATCTACTATGCTTAGATCATGAAGTTGTTCTTGAAAATCTCGGAGCTTTGTAAGTTGGTTGCTTCTGTGAGGGTTGTCATTTTTTTGTTGAGTTAAAAGTAGATCTAATGCCTGGAACTTCTGAAAAAAGTGGTTCTTCTCAGTCTATGGGTTCAGCATCTCTAAACTCCTCTCATAACGATAATATGAATGTCAAAGTGATATCTTGTAAGCTAAATGATACAAACTATTTTGTATGGTCTTACTGTGTGAAACTTTACATTACTAAAAGTTGGGTACTTGACCGAAAGTAAAGTATGTGCAGCACCAATAGACCCTACATACGAGACTTGGGTACAGGAAAATGCCTTGAGAATGAGCTTGTTGCTAGACTCGATGGTTTACAGGAGAATACCTTGAGAATGAGCTTGTTGCTAGACTCGATAGCTCCTGACCTCAAGCTAAGTTATATCCGCTTATCCCCTGCAAAAGAAGTGTGGGAGGCAGTCTCTCAGATCTATGTTATGAGTCGTGATGTCACACAAATTTATGATATGGATCGTCGAATTATAGAGACAAGTCAAAATAACCGGCCTCAATCAGTCTACTCCAATGCTCTTCAAGCTCTATGGCAAGAAATTGACTTCCTGGAACCATTAGACATGGAATGTGTAGCTGATACCACTAAGTTACAGAAGAGAATTAAAAAAATGTCAAATTATTGAGTTCCTTGCTAGTCTCGACTCATAATTTGAACCTATCAGGATTCAAATATTGGGGAAAGATCCATTGCCAACACTTCGGGGAGTTTATGGGACTGACGGACCAAAAGAACTTCGCCGAGCTGCTATGATACCTTCAGTAACCCAGGAAAGTTCAACCTTGAATGTTGTTACTCCATCAACTCATGCTCCAATAGTCTTACGAGAAAGTAGCCGACAATCTGAAGCGAAGGACTCACTGCGATTACTCACAAGCGTAGACATACCAGGGGCATTCACAATGACAGAGTTGTAATAAAAGAGGGGGCAACTCAAGTGGCTTCAGAGGAAGAAGAGGAGGTCGCAGTGGTGGTCAAAGAGGATACAACTGATGAGATGGAGTTTCAATCTACATCCACATCTAGTGTTTCTCCTCAGCCCTCAAGTCCAGTTGGAGCAAATGATCAAGGATTATGCTCAAATGCTGTCATCCAAGGAAAGTTCTACTAGGTCTAGTTTTTTGACTCAATCAAGTAACACAAAACTTTGGTCGGGCACTAAACTCTACGTGTGATAATAAGGAATATGACATACTGGTTCAACTTCTCATCATACTCAGCATAGTAAAGGTGATACGGTTCATTATCAGTCCATGGTGTATCAAAATCAGACTCAACTTACCGTAATCATGATCAGAATCAATATGATTGAGATGCATTTGTGAGAAGAATGGATGTTGAACTAGATTTCTCCACCGTTTGGATACCAATTTGCATCTTAAAACTGCTTCAGCTGGAACACGTGATAAGATTTCTGAAATGACATCTGATGGGAGCTTACTGAAGTTCCCCATTGAAACCCTTTGTTAAGGAGAAGCAGAAGAGATTCGCAGAGAGTAAAAGGATTTAACAGATTTAGCGTTTCAAGGGGAAAGGGGGGTTTTGCTGTGGAGAGAGGAGAGAAGAAATGAAATGAGTTGGTTCTCTTTTAAGTTCCGAGGGGAACGCTAACAATACACGTCCTACACCAAAAAAATGTGTGATATTTGTAATGCGGCATTCTAGAACGTGTAATTCCATTTACACACAAAAAAATAAGGAGGGACATAAACATGTCAGGTAATGGATCAGCTGAGCATGGTTTTAAAAAGCGTGCCTCGGGACGCACTTTTTTGTGCTTCAGTTAAAAAGCGCTTCTGGAGCGGCGCTCTAAGATTTGCTTATATGAGAAAATTAAAAAATTGCTTTAAGATGCCAAGTGGGGCCTGATATTACTGTTTCAAGTAAATACATAACAAAAAAGGAATAGGAGTTACAAGTCAGACTCGAGAATGGTCTGACGAAGAAGATGCAGATGTCAGTGATGATCATAATGACTATCTAGAGGATGCAGACATTCATGGATAGTATTTTTAACTAGCTCTTGGGTAGAATAGGCCCTAGCTCTTGGGTAGAATAATAGCAGTATGCAAGTTTAACAGTTCTCTATATTAGTTTTCTTTTATTTGTTGGCAACTTCTTATTTATCTATATTTTTATATATTTTGCAAAGCTCGCTTTCGCTTTTTAAAAACTTGCAGCTGAGTACACTGTAGAATTGGTTTTGAATGGAAGTGAGTCATTTTTAGACTCTTGGCAAGAGATGGTTTGCGATTTTTTTCAAAGGTGTTTACCCGTCTAGTCGTCTTGTCTCAACTTGATATCTATAATTAAAACTCGAAACAAGAAAGGCATATAATCATCTAGTTTCTGACAAAAGGAGTTCCAGTCGTCCATTCGACTCTTTCCTCGACAAGCTAGGTATGCGAGATATCTACGCACCTGCTTGATGGGAGTGTTGGAATGAGTTTCATGGTTAAGTTCACTGTATAGTTTGTGTTAGGAATAGTGTAACTAGATATTTTTACCTAACATTAGAAGTGGGTACTTATGTAAGTTGTATCTATACCTAAGTCTATAAACGGGAAACTCTCCCATGATGCTAAATCACTCTTTCACTCTCTCTGCTTTCACAGAATTATGCATACTGGTATACGTACAGATCCCAGTGTGTTTGGCAACCCACAATAACTATCATGGCATATATAAGTGAAAGGAAAACATCTATATAAGACGACCAGAGTCCCACAGAAGTTAATTCAACAGTACTATAAAAGCAAGAAAAGATGGGAATAGTTGAGGCTAAAATCCAAAAAGTATCTACCTGAGATTTGACAAAATCCGCTGGAACTGGACATGAAATGGCAGGATTGACATGTGCAACATATCTGGATTTGTGATCAACTGCATGAATGATGAGTAACTGTTATGGTTAATAGATATAACATCTTGCAAAAGGTAACTAATTTTAAGCAGATATACCAGTCTAGCATTGTCGCGGAGCCACATCCTGTCCCCTTCTGAAGTGTCACCGTCGTACACGCCAAAATTGAAGCCATTATGCAATCCCTCTGTCATTTTGGACAAAGCTCTTAATTGATCTTGAGCCAAAGCCTGCATGAAGTGACGACTTAGGCTATCATGATTGCATTATGAGAACGATGGAAAACCAAATATAATATATATGTTTTTCCCCAACCTTTGTTGGAAATATGTACAAAGCGCATGATGATAAGTTATGAGACAATGCTTCCAGCACTGGCAAGTTGTAGCAGAGAGATTTGCCACTAGATGTCATAGTCGCCACAACAACACTTTTCCCAGCAAGTGAAGCTTGTATTGATTCAGCCTGCAAATAATAAATAGAAGAGGTAGATGTAAAGTAAAATATAGATAAATAGAAGGGTAGAGTTCACAATCACAACAATATACATGCAAAGAGCGAGATAGGGTGAGATGGGTAGCATATCATGACCAAGGCCATACCTGGTGGCTGTATAATTTAGAGATTCCAATTCTTCTAAGAGCAGACTGCGTGGTTTCTGAGAGAATATTTGGGATATCAACGTGTACTGCTGTTCTTGCACCAATTTCCTCAACATGAACTATCTGCACGAAATGACATTAGCCAAAACATTCATTCTACATCTTGCTTCCTGAAGTTTTTACACAAAGTAAGGAGGATACCTGCCCATCGGATCCAATGCCCTTCTTAAGATGTTCAACCATTTCAACTGGTGACAATGGGTTTGTTTCCTGTAGAATCAGAAGTTTTATCAACTCAATGAAACAAGTTGAATGAACACTTGTACAGTACTTCAGAAGTCAGAATCGCAATGGAATAGGTTTTATATGTGCAGACGAAAATATATCATCCAATTATTTCACAAACGTATTTAACAAATAAGATTTCAATTTTGGCACATTAAAGTAAAACATTAACTGAGGAATTAGTGGAACATTGTTGCCAAAAGTGAGTGTACTTGAGGAAGGAAATGTAAGAAAATATCAAGAAAACATAAAGAGTGTTAAACGAAGTGCGGACACCTACACAGCATCTTGTTTGCCCAGAATGGGAACTTGAATAACGACGTTTACCCGCACGTTTTGCTTCACTTTTTTTTGAAATTGTAACATTGTAATCCGCAGATATGAGATCTTCCAGGGACATAAGCTTGTCTATCTTGTACCCAGATACGGTATTACTCTGAATATTAAAATCAGTGATTAGTTGACTGCAGCGAGACAGATTTACAATTGGTTCTGAAATAGCGAAACTTTAATAAAGCCCATCATCTGCTTATTGTAATAGTGTTTCAGGGCAGGCAAATGCAGGTTCCTACTGGCAGTAACTAGTTTGGCATTTGTTTTCTACCGAAACAAAAATTAATCTTTCATCTTTACAAGCATTAACCAGTAAGTTTAGGTTCAATTTGACGTCATCAATCTTCATTGAATTTAAAAAAGATGTAAAGGTTGAAAGTTACCATAGAACTTTTAACAGCTTTCAATAAATGCTTTTTGAAAGAATACTCTCGTTTCTTTACCAAATTCACAATATTTGAGGCAGGAGTCCGTTTTTTAGCATCTGCACGTGCAAGTTGAGAATACCAAACTGGAGGAAACTGTTAACTCAAAGATATGGGAGGAGGAGATGAAACATAAGCATATTGTCAACAATACCTGCTCTGAAATTATTTCTCGAATTATATAGCCCATCCACTTCTGTTGAAGATTCAACAATAAGAATGGCATCGCGGAATTGTGCACCTTCAGAATCTTGATTACCAAGTTGCAGAACCTAAGAAGCAAAAGAAAAAGAAATATGATTATCAGCCACAAAGAGAGGATAGAATACGAAATCCACCAAGTTCACTTAAGACTCCAGTGTCTAACTGACAAAATAATGACGTATTGAATTTGATAAATCCTTACAAAATGAGAGAAATATGCAAAAGCTATCACAACACAATATCCTTGATTTCAATATATACAATGGATTGAAATTACTTGCTCCTAGTTACCTTTGGACAAAGAACTGAAATACGCTCCAAATAATCAATACCAACTTCATCTTCAAACCCACCAAGTTTCTCCAACAATCCTTTCAAACGATCTCGCGTCACATTCTCGCCTTGCATTTGCATAAACCCGGAGAAAATATTTACAATAGAGAATGTATTCATAGTTGTCTTCAACCATGACGGACATAAGCAAGATTTTACGGCATCAGAGTACCCATTCACTGAGAACACACAAGTTCCAGTCTGTTCATCTAACAAACAATTCACCGATTCCAAAACCTTGGTCCTTTCAATTCCCTCTTCATCAAAATTTTTCCTACTCAAAATACTTTCCAAAACTTCATCCGATAAAGAAACACTTCCACACCATTCCCCTTTCCTCTTACGTTTCATATTCTCCGAACTTCCTTCTCCTAATTTCTCCCTTTCTCTATCAAGCAAATTTTTATCTGGAGGAGGTCTCTCAGATAAAGATGAGATATCTTGCATTATATCATCCCACGCTGAATCCGCAAACGAAGAAGATTTAGGCGGCGGTGGTGGTACTGTATTCTCAATTGGTTGATTCTGTACTTTCTTAGTAAAAGGAATTAAAACTATGAAATCATTATCTTCTATACAGTAACTGTTTATCTGATTCCCTAAGCTCATTTTAGAACCCTATAAACAGAAATAAAACAATAAAAAAGAACATCATCAATAAAATGAACACAAAATGAAAAAAAAAACCTAGGAAATTTGATTTGTGTGATTTTTGTTTTACCTTGAAGAAGAGATGGAAATTGGGAGAATGTTGGGCAGGAATGAAGATTTGCTTCAGCAGGAGTTTTAGGTCTTGGATCGTAGATCTTGGTGATACTGAAAGGGTACATGATTCACCAGTTAGGGTTCTAACTTGAACATTTCTGTCGCTCTCTCCCATGTTTTTCCCGGGAGCCGTATTCGGGTGATTGCAATTGAAACCCTAACGTTTATTTGGCGGGGAGGAACCTACATGGCGTTTTAAGACCAGTGAAACCATTTTGGGCCCGGGTGTAGTGACTGCGTGAAACCACTTTGGGCCCGGGTACTATCCGCCCAGCTTTTTCCCTAGCCAAATATTTGCTACTAGTATATTTTAGCATACCACAGTGCTTGTTGTAACTAAATATGTAGTATTAGATTTATGTCGGCCAAAGGAGCAAGGTGGTTTAGGGTTTCGACTTTTAAGTTATGTGTTTATCATACATCAATTTGGGCAAAATTTCTTATGGCTAAGTACTTCCCAGATGGAAATATTTTGGATTTAAAAGACAGGAGGAACAACACATGGTCAGCGAAAAGTATTACATCAGAAATTGCTTTTGTGAAAGAGCACAGCTGTTGGTGCTTAGGTAATGGCAAAAGAATTGAAATCTGGAATCACAAGTGGATTCCAAATATGAATACACCACCCTCTCCAAGGCAGGATATGTATATATATATATTTTTTTTGGTAGTCAGAATGAAAACAAAGGACACTAGCCTAGAGAGACTAGTCAGTTACAAGAGATAAATTGTGAAAAGAAGGAAGAGATTGGGAAGATGTCCACCACTCCTGGACATTGTGCAAAATTGCATATTTTGCAAGAGCATGAGCATTAGTGTTAGCTCTCTTCGGAATATAACTGAAATCCACTTGTTGAAGTCTTCTAACATTAGCTTTGGTACATCCACAGTCTTCATAATTCTCCAGGGAATTCTTTGAGGTTCTCCCTGTAGAATCTTCACTACCACCTAACAGTCCCCCTCAATGATTACTTTCTCCATCTGCAGTTTCCGCGCGAGTTCAGTAGCCATCCAGAAACCATTTGCTTTAGCTACTATTGGGTATTTTGAGTTTCCCAGAATTGTGCAGGCCCCCACCAGTCTACTTTGACTATCCCTCGCAATGGCAGCGGCTGCAAACTTGCTTCCCCTTATAGCCCCATCTACATTGATTTTAATGCATTCATTTGTAGGAGGCATCCACCCCATAGGATCATCTGGTGCTGTTGTGTTCTCCACTCTAGTATTAGAATCATCATCATCTTTTTCATTAGGTGAGTAGTAGAGATTAAACCAGTAAAAACCAACCTGGAGGACCCCCTGAATATTTGGTTTTTTCTTTTCAAAGATCAAGCTATTCCTTGCTTTCCAAATTGCCCAACAAATTGCTGCTCCCATTGAGAACGTGTATTCCTCATCATGCATAGCAATCCATTGCTGCACCATGTCAGATAGCTTCAAGGTGGAGTTGTTGGGTAGCCTCAAGCCGAAAGGAGACGCAAACCAAACAACTTGAGCAAAGGGGCATGTGATTAGCAAATGGTCGATGCTTAATACCACAGTCAGTAGGAACCCCTTCTATGAATCTTCCCACCTTTTTTAAGACCCCTACACCATTGTGAATTGCTCTCCACAAGAACATATTCACTCTTGGAGCTATTCTTTTTGTTGCCCAAAATTTCTTCCAAGGAAAGATAGAGTCCCTGCTTGAAGAAGATTCACCTGCAAGAGAGCATAACAATTTTTGGTATGATTGAGGTGTGTAAATGCCATGAGTAGTATGCATCCATATCAGTTTGTCATGAGATTCTTTGTTGATGAATATCTCCAGTATATGTCTCGCAGTTAGGGGATCAAAGACTTGGTTGATAATG
>JAJJMA010200590.1:0-29767 GCA_023529015.1 Papaver nudicaule | reverse complement strand
TGACTTTTGAGAAAGCAGCCATGTGAGTAGCGTCTCCTTGAGGTGTGAATTCTGGAAGTGTGGGAATCCAGGGATCAGACCAAATGTTGATGTTGCTGCCATCACCAATCAACCAAATACATCATTTCTTCATGTTCTTCCTACAGCTTAGAATTGCAGTCCATGTATTTGTACAGTTTTGTGGTTTTTTCAAGCTCCAAAAATTCTCATTCCTCATGTACTTTGCTCTAAGAATTTGACACCACAAAGATGTGCTATCATTCAAAAATCTCCAAGTCAGTTTTGCAACTAAGGCTTCGTTCAAATCTGATAAGGACCTTAGACCAAGACCACCATCCTCTTTAGGCATATTGAACCACTCCCATCTCAAAAAATGCATCTTCCTTGTATCTTTTTTGTGCCCCCACCAAAAGTTCCTGATAATTTGTGTTAGTTTGCCCAAAACAGTTTTAGGAATTAATGAAGTTGCCATGTAGAAACAGGGATTAGAGCTAAAACTGAGGTGATCATGTTGTTCTTCCGGCATGAGAGAGGGATTCTCTCTTCCACCCTGCAAGTTTTTCATCAAATTTTTCCATCAAGAAATCAAAATTGGTAATTCTGTTGCTTTGCTGTAATATCTTGATACCAAGATATTTTTCATCTTTTTGCATTCTGTTGACATTGAGAGTAGATATAATTTCTTCTTGTCTGTCAGGAGGGATCTTTTTGCTGAAGTAGATAAATGATTTGTTGTAGTTTACAAGCTGACCTGACATGCTGTAGTACTGTTGTAGGATGATTGGAATAGACTCAATGGTTTTTTTGTTTGCAACTCCAAAGAGCATTACGTCGTCCGCAAATATGATGTGGCTTACAGATGGTGCCCATCTATTCAGTTTGTATCCATCGTATAACCCCAGACTTTCCATTCTGTGGATGATACTAGAGAGAGCATGAGAGCATATTATGAATAAGTATGGAGATAAAGGGCAGCCTTGCCTGATACCTCTTTCTCCCATGAAGAAACCATGAGCTTGACCATTGATAATGACTGCATAAGAGTCTGTCTACACACAACTCATAATAAGGTCATTAGTTCTTCCAGTAATACCAAAACTAAATAAAGCATATTTTAGGAAACCCCAATGTACTCTATCATATGCTTTACTCATATCCAACTTGAGTGCAAAGGCACCTAGAATGGACTCTGAATTATGCATAGAATGAAATAACTCCTTAGCCACCACAATGTTATCAAGTATTTGTCTCCCTGGGATAAATGCTAACTGAGTTTGCTCAATGAGAGAATCTAAATGGGGACTCAACCTAGTTGTGATGATTTTGGTTACAATTTTATAAAGGACATTACAAAGGGCTATAGGCCTGTAATCTGCAGCACTTTCAGATTGTTTCTTTTTTGGAATCAAGGCTAAATAAGTATGATATAACCCTGGTGGAATGGTGCAGTATCCGAAACAATCTTGTATAAGGTGAACCACTTCATCTCCAACCACTTCCCAGCATTTTTTGTAGAAAATAACTGGAAAACCATCAGGTCCAGGTGACTTTAGTGAGCCCATTTTCTTCAATATACCATACACTTCATCAGCACTAGGAATGGCACTTATTTTCCTGCAATCTTCCTCGGATATGGTGTTAGTGTTCTCAAAAGAAAATGCACTAGGATTGACAACATCATCTTCGGTAAACATATTAGTGAAATGAGAAACAAGGATTTCTTTTATCTTATCATGCTCAGATATCCATTCTCCATCATTATCTTTTATAGCAAAGATTATATTTTTACTTCTTCTATGTAAGACAGATACATGAAATACCTGGGTATTTTTGTCGGTTGAAGGAATCCAGAGTGATTTGTTTCTCTGCTGCCAGAACATCCTATCCCTCTTCTCAAGTTCAGCTATCTTTGACAAATAGATAATTCTTCCTCTCTAGTATCAGACAAGTGGGCTACAGATTGTAGTTGTACCAGCTTCTCCTTTTCTGTATTGATTTCTCTCCTTGTGTTACCAAAAGAATTCTTGCTCCATTTCATTAACCCCTTACTCAGCATATCGAGTTTATTGATTGTGCCACCAGTAGCATTCTCCCATTCTCTTTGACAGGATACTTCAACTCAATTTCAGAGAAAGCATGTGTGTGATTTGATGAATGCAGATTCTACAAAATGGAATGACTCAATAGTAAGAGAACTGTTTAATCCTGATATTGCTGAAGTTATTCTTCATATGACTATCTATCCTGATTATGATGAAAGATTAGTCTGGCTACTAGAAAGAAATGGCAAATTTTCTGTGAAGTCATGCTACAAGAAAATGTTTGAACAACAGCAAGGCAACCAAAATATGGACTCCAGATTGTCAAAAATCTACAAAGCATTATGGAGATTGCCAGTACTTCCAAGGATACATCAATTCTTATGGAAATGTATGGTTGGTATCTTACCAACCAGAGAAAAATTGTCGAGACACATCCACTATATTCAAAATATTTGTCCATTCTGTCAAAATGAAAGGGAATCTGCAGATCATATTCTTCTGAAATGTGACATATCAAGAATTAAAACAATATGGCACTGGATTTGATTCTCTCACAACTGTGTGGAGATGAATTATATTGCTTGGTATTTATACAACTTACAATTAGGGTTTGATACAAAGATAAGAATGTAGAAACGATAAACTCTAAAGACTAGGAAGACAGGAAGACTAAGTACATAAGACTTATCTAGCTACAATGAAGGAAACAGAATTGACACAGTTACAACAATATATGACATGGTACTTGACTTGGCTCGATGATATGCGTATGTACTTGGGTACAACCAGCCTTGACTCGATCATGTACTTGGGTACATTTATTAAGAATAGTCTGGTTTCAACTTTGGGGCTTATACTCTGATGCTCAAGATGATCTATCGTACTGGATACGAAGTTGGTTTGACAGGCTGCAAAAACAAGAAATTACACAGGATGATCTTCTTAATTGGGCTATTACAGCTTGGTGCATTTGGAGCGAGAGATGCCAGCGAGTCCACCAAAACATCAACTCTTCTCCAGACAAGATCATATATGAATGCAGGAAATTTGTTGCTCAACAACAAGCACACCTGCAAAATCCAAACACTTCTCTCTTTTGTGTTAATGCACGACAGACTAGGACTAATGTTCACTGGATAGCTCCACCTAGAAATGTTTATACTATTACTTCAGATGGCTCATTTATGGCTAATTCCAAAACATGAGGAATAGGACTATTCGTAATTGTGCAGGTCAACAGCAAGGAGCAAGGTGCATCTATCTAGAGAGGGTGGACAGTGCAGAAGAAGCGGAGTGCAGGGGGCTAAGGGAAGCTGTCAATTGGGCTAAAGAACTAAAGCTGGTGGAAGTTTACTTTGAACTGGACTCCAAACTGGTGGCCGATGTTGTTAACAAGGATGACTACAACTTCGCATGGAATCTTTTGAACTCTATTCAAGAAATTAGACGCATTTTACTTTCCAATAATCTTTGGCATTGTAGTTATGTGCCAAAAGAAAGAACAAAAGTAGCTGATATTTTGTCTAAATTAGCTAGAACAAATAAGCTTAGTAGAAGTTGGTCTGATAGCTCACCGGCTAGCATCCAAGGCCAACTTTTAGAGGATATGAACTGTGTATGATCCTTTTCTTTCTATAAAAAAATTTCTGTTTCAAAAAAAAAAAAAAAATGTATTAGATTTATAAATTAGCATCGAATACAGAATATCACCGTGCTAGCTCTAAACGAATATGTATCGTATGTACAAATTGGTATTAGCATGTAATTAAATCGAATATTTTAAGCATCTCGATTTTAAGTTTAATGATACTACTGAGTCGATTTATTTGCCAACTTTGCATGGTATAAAATGTCTTTCAGTTTCTTAAGATGGTTTTTTTGTTAGTTGTTCATGCTTATTATTGGCTGTGTGTAGTTGGCAAAACAAGTACTTAAAAGCAGATTAAAAATGAGGAAATTAAACAATTGTCCCTCAATCGGTCGGGCCTTCACAATTATCCCTCAAAGGTTAAATATGTTGTGGGCCGGTACTCGGAGGAAATCGGATTTTCATTTAATACCAAATTTACCCTTCCATATTAATTAACAAACACTCGTTCTTTCTGTCTTTTTTCAGAGAGAGATTTTGAAATCTGAGAGAGAAAATTGAATCCAGAGAATTCGATTCTGAGAGGGAGAAACCGATTCAAAAATTAGGTTTGAGCTTCTGAGATCATCTCATCTTCACCTTCTTCATCTTCGGTATATTTCAGAAATTGATATTTTGAGAGATTAGGTTTGAATTTCAGTTTTCTTTTCGTTTACAGTTAGATATATATTTAGATCGAGTGATTTGATTTTCGTTCTGTTTTTCTCAAATTGAAGATTCAGAGATGTGATTGAAGCATGAAGAATTACAGATTCTTAAGTTGATTGAGTTGACGAATTTACAAATTCTCGAAAAAAAAAATTGAGATTAAATTTGATTTGATTCTTCTTCAAACAGGTACCGTTGTTGTTAGTTTTCGTGATTTGTTGTAGTATATACCTGATTTGTAACGCTGATTGTTTTTAATTGATTTTGATTCAGATCTGATTTTTAGAAAATTTAGACGAAGGTGGTGTAATTTGATAATGATATTAAATTAGGATGGTGGTGGTGGATGTATATTGTGCCGAATTAAATTAGTTGATGGTGGTGGTGGTGGTTGCAGCGGTGGTGCTAGACTAGAGTTACACAATTATTATGAGGTAAGTTACATAATTCCTGTTGCATTTTTGTGAACTTGAATTGATTAGTTTTATCGAATTATCATCTAAGAACTTATTGTTGTTTTTTTATAAGTAGTTTATAAGTGAATATAAATTTTGGAATCGAATAAATGAGATTAAAATGCCAGAATTGCATCAAATTTTAGTAGTTTATGCAGCGATTATATTGTCTGGTTGGTGTGTTTTCTTGTGAACTGCTAAATGGGAAATGTATATCTTGATTCAGGCTAATGTTTCATTCATTTAGCTACAGGGAATTCAATTACCTTTACTACAGTGGAAAACCAAAGTCTTATTGCTAGTAGGATACATGTTGGGCAGTGATTGTAATATGTTCCATTTGGTATTATCAAAAGAAAGAAAAAAATCAAACGAGTTTTGAGGTTGTAATGCACTACAGTGCAATATATGTAATGTGATAAGGTGTCAGTGATAAGAAATGGTAGTTGATTTTTTTTTGTTCACATCATAACCGATAAGTATTGAGAAAAACGCAGGAAATTAGCATTTGCATTAAGATAGATCATTATAAGCGTTTTCGGCGTGTAGTTTTGTATGTAGTTAATTACTAATGGTTTTTTAGGTGTTTTTGGTGTTGCTGGTTGGTGATGTTTGGCGTGTTCTTAATGTAGTTTTTGTACTGGATTATCATGAATGCAATGCGTGCATAGGAAAAAAATTCTAAGTAGATGTGTTTTCCATAAGAATTAGCAATTTGGTCTCCTCCCACACATAACTCTTTTACCTTCTTGCTTTTCTCTTGCGACTGTTTGTGCAGTTCATTTATAAGTTCAGGTTAGATGATTTATTATCTTTAGGTTGTAACTGTGACTTAGAATGAAAAGATGGTGTGTCTGCAGACCATGCTTTATTATTTGAGCTGCGACATATGCTTGGTCCACTTTTATTTTTTTAATGTGGTCATTAGACAAACTGTCGTCAGTACAATCTCTACCATTTCTTTCCACGTAATTTTGGGGGAGATTAAAAATGCCTAAAGTGATTCTATGAAATTTGCATCCTAATTTTAATCCCGAGTTTAATTTTTGGCAGTATGTTCGTTGATTCCTACAAAAGGCTGAGGATTATGAAGAAACCCCGATGCCATTGGCTAAGGTGTGTCCTATTTGTCGCTTATCTGTTTGTTAATCATACTTCGAATCTGTAGAACATTTCTAGTGACGGAAAAATAGATTTGTATGGTTATATATTTGTAGTTATCATATAGCAAACCATTGATACCATTTTCTTATCACCAGCAATATCTAGTTATTTCATGGAATGGGTTTCGCATTTTAGAGTGACACAACGAATCTTAGTTAGTTTTGATGCTTATTGTCTTAATGGGAATGGTGGAGATATACTTAATAGTGATTATGCTGAAGTTTTCATTCTAGTTTTACATTTTACTTTGATTTGGTTTTTTCTTGAATTCCAAGAATTAAAATTCGTATTTGAGGACTTAGAAAGAGATTTTGTATTATGCTTTTGCAGGTTGCATGCTACAAAGATCCCTGTGATATGAAACATGGAAGGATACTTTTGCTGGTTGTATTAAAGGAACACAGTATATGTATTGACACTTGTTCATCTTAACTACGATCACTTGTATCCCTTCAAGATGAATCTGTGGTGCAACGGTAGCACGCCTGACTCTACGTCAGAAGATGCGTGTTCGACTCACGCTAGGTTGACTCATTTGTGTGTCAAAAAGGTTGAAAGATTGTAGGGAAACTTTTGGTGCCAACTAGGAAAGATGGCTCCATTTTTTGGTGCCATCTTGTCTAGTTGGCTTCACCTTTGGGTACCATCTGGGCTAGTTGGCTCTTCTTTTTGGTGCCATCTGAGATAGTTGGATTTTACTTTTGGTTCACACTTGGTGGTTGGCTTCGTGTTTAGTACAAGGAATAAAGGAAACCTTCATTGGCTCCTCCTATACCGACAT
The DNA here is from genome assembly GCA_023529015.1 of Papaver nudicaule. Lineage (NCBI taxonomy): Eukaryota > Viridiplantae > Streptophyta > Magnoliopsida > Ranunculales > Papaveraceae > Papaver > Papaver nudicaule. The sequence continues at coordinate 23,029 of JAJJMA010200590.1, read as the reverse complement.
TTTGAAGGAAGTCGCAGATTTCAAACTTCCTAAGGGCTATGTTCTATGAACTTTTTTTTTTGATACTTTTGAACTTGTCTAAATTGTTATTAAGAACTTGAAGTAGACATTGTGTTGAGGACCTGATGAGTTTTTATGTTGTAAGTCTGTGTTTATGAATGATTTGTGTCTTGTAGCGATGTTGCAAACCATATGTCAGATTGCATGCTCTAGTTTTTATTCTTTGGAATCACACAATTATGATTTCCTGTGCTAACTTGTTAAGCTGGCTTGATAATTTAGTGCCAACTTGCCCAGTTGGCTCTGAATTGCAACCAAATTTAGCTTCTGTTAAATAGATTCTGGTGCCAACTTGTCAAGATGTCTTGATGATTACTGCTAACATGCCCAGCTGGTTCTGTCTTGCCGACAAAGTTGGCTTCTGTTTGAATATATTCTGCTGCCAACTTCTCCAGCTGGCTTGATAATTTAGTGCCAACTTGCCCAGTTGGTTCCGAGAAAATTATTTTTTTTCAAGGGTATGTCTGCATTTGAAGCTATCTCCATTAGCTGTACATATCTGAAATGCAATTTTTATGACAAAATATATCATACACTCAAACTTTTTGATACAAAACATATTTCACTCATCATCCATTTAGTGTTTGCATATTCTTAAGATACATTGGTTTAAATTACCATACATTCAGTGTTTGCATTTGTCAGATGTTGTTAAACCAAATTTAATCATCCCAGTTAACGGGTTCCTAGGGTTGTGAAGGAAGCTTCCACGCTCCTGGTTGGTTCAAAATACTTGTTGCCAACTTGATTCGTTTCCTGTTTATTCTACCAGCCAAATCTTTTTCTCGTGCTTTTGTAGTTACCTTTCTTTGTCACTACTTCTTCAATCTTATCATCAACTTCACTTTTAGTAATGCCTGTCATTAATATTATTCAGATCGGAAGTAGTTAGCTCAATGGTGGCAGCTTCATCTTCCACATGTTCTCCATTCACCTTACATTTAGACTTGGTGATATTGTCATTGACAAGCTTGCTGAAGGAGCTTGTTCAATGCCTTCTATATTGTCAATTGTTCTTTTACTTCCTTCAAACTACCCCATAGTTTTCAATATCTTAAACTCGTTCGAGGGAAGGCTCGTCGAACTGCAAAATTTTAATACCATGTATGAAACAGATTATAAGAAAAAACTTGCCAAGATTTATAGATTATTATGATGCCAACTTGACAAGATGGCTCAGATTTCTTGTCCCAACTTGAGTAGTTGGTTCCAGAATTCTGCCAGGTACGTAGACTCCTGGTTACCAAACTCCGGTGCCAACTTGACAAGATGGCTAAGATTTCTCGTGCCAACTAGGGTAGTTGGTTTCAAAATTCTACCACATTAGGTTCCAGAATCATGTATTTTTCTATGCAACATTTATTACAAGAATCTAAATGGAAACTTTTGAAAAAGGTGTTCATTTCCTCCCCATAAACAAGAACTATTTGGTTTCCAAAGGCTCCACATCTCTTGTGAAGTTTTTTCAAGTCTATTAATGCGCGTGAATTGATCTTTTCAGCTGGTTCTATATTAACTAACATTTATAAACAAAATGAATGAAACCAACATATGGAAGTCATATCTTCTGGTTCACAAACAACAATTAACAAGCTAAATATAAAGATGGCCCTAACAATTTGTTGCACACGTACAAACATCAACTTCAAAGTAAACTCAAACATATTCAAATGAACAAGCCGAAGACAAATGCCTTACGGAGTCGGAGACTACTTACAATCCAACGAAACTAGCAACAAACATGAAACCAATCAACCAACCCAAAATTGGATTCTTAATATCATAGTCTTTCATTTATTCAGTTTTATGCCATAGTTTTACTGTCATTGCAGGCATATAAACTGCATTCTCAATGTCCAAATGCTTACTTACATGTGCAGGCCTACCCATTTTCATCGAAATGTGACTGTTTAAGACGTAATAACTACATTGCACAATACATAACACAAATAATGTAGTCTAATTTTGATGTAGTCGCAAGACACAATGCGACGAAAGGCTCGATGGTTGAACCATTCAACATTTTCGCATATAGTCATCAATGAGAACAATTTCTTTTTAGCGCAATAATAATAGTAGTCAAGAAACAAAGTGCATTATCCTAGCCAGATTGGTGAAGTTCATGTCTAGTCCATTCAACAAAATATACTAAATAAATAGATAAGTAAAGCTTAGACACTTACCACACATATTTGATGCTCCGGAAAACAAATGCACTCCCCACAAACAATAAATTTTTGAACAAAACAGTAGAGCTTGGTCACCTGAAGTCAAAAGCTCACCTCAGATTAGTAACCAAAACAAAGTAGTACAAATCCCCGCACAGTATTAATTTTTTTTTTTTTGGTTTATCCAGATTTTACAACATGCATCAACTAAAAATAACCCAATCACAGAATCTATGTTTTCATTATTGAAATTGTCCAACCAAATGTAAACACAACAGTCAGATCTTATAAATCTATACTATTTACCCATTTCGTTTTGCCTACACTTTAACCTAATTTGTCTAAATCATTACAATTTTTGTCGGATATTATACCTAAAATCTAATTACAAAGAGATCAAGAATGAAACGAAGATGAGTGAGTACCTTCGACATTTGCAGACTACCATCGCATCAGCAGGTGCCGTTGATAGTGAATCAAATTGACTGATTGATTGATTTTTATAGTTTTGAGAAGATTGATATTCTAAAGTTTACTTGTAGATCGACAAGAGAACGCGAATAGATCTGGATTTCGGTTTTTGCAGAGAGAATAAGAAATTGAAGAGAGAGAAGCAGAAACCGAAATGAAATGTTTTTCGGTTGTTTTTCCGTAACCTTATCTTAATAGGAAGGGTACTTTTGTAAAGTGACATTTCGGATTTCAACCGACTAGAAGGTGAGGGATAAATTTAAAAAGTGAAAAGGATAATATTGAAGGAGTTAAATTATAGGGGTATTTAATTAATGAACCCGATTAAAAATTATAGTATTTTCTCTTGGGAAGTGCAACCAATCAAAACAATTCACTCCTTGCGGAAATGAGTTCATATACTCCATACACACCCGTCTCTTATTTCGTAAACTTAAGTAGAAGATCGACGACTTGACATCTAGTATTGAACCATGAGTCTGTTCTGACCAAAGCCATTTACACTTACTAGATGCATTACTTATCTGCAAAGCTTATTTTGCTTTTGCATCTTTATTATTTGATACGATACAAGGAACGTATACCTTGAATATCATCTGCATACAGTTTACGCTTTAGGGATCCAGCGCGGATGCTAGGGAACATGACTGCATTTGGTTCTTTGCTGTGCCCAAGCCCTAAAAGATGACCAATTTCATGCAAAGCAACTGTTTCCAGGTCCATGGTGCCTGGCACTGGTGAAGTGCTCCAGTTCTCTTCTGCATCGTAATGAAACCTTCCATTTGTTGGTGAAAAAGCATGAGCAAGTATTCCACCACGACCATCAAAGCTGTTCCTATCACCATGATCACCGCGGTGAAATCCGATCACAATGTCAGCCTTGGGAACAGGATGAACAGCTTCGGAAAATGTGAAATGGGACACCTCTGCCCATCTTGCAAAGGCACTTGAGCAGACAGCTTTCAAAGTCTTGACGTCAGTGACTCGGACGCTAGAGCTGAACCGGTAGGTGAGGTGGGATTTATGAAGTGGCCACTTAGGCATTCCTGGGAAGAAGGTATATTGATAGTGTGACACAGGGTGGAGAGATCTGGTTTTATCTTCACTAAGATGCTCATTCTTGCCTGATCTCATGGGAGTACTCGTTCCGCTAATGTCTGGGATTCCACATCTAGGTTCTGTCATCTGTCTCACCGTCGCAGCATCTAAATTTCCAGTGGCTTTCAGGTGATAATAAAGCTGATAATTTCTGATTTCTTTTTCTAAAATGTCATCAAATTGGTCAGAGTTTTCATACTCCGTATGGTTTTTATGGGCATCTGCGTACCCAAATTTTTTGAGGTACAGTTTGAGTTCACGCAGGCCTTTAACAGTCTGACCTTTCCGACCTCCCTCCAGTTTTTTTAAAAACTCGAAGCCTTTCGCACTTTTTGTGGACAGAATTGGGGGTGGGAAAATGGCCAGCAAGAAGAAAGAAAGAAAGCATACAATCTGAAGAAAGGAAGGTGCGGCTTTGGGGCTCGTCATTGTGACTCCAAAATGGTGAAAGTGTAATAGAACCAAGGTTTTGATGATGGGGGTACTCTAACGGTCTCTACTATTTATAGTACTGATCTTCATAGCTAGTCAAATAGTAATTCTTGGAACTTAGATACGATCACCGACACTTTTCTCTCTCTTGCTCTGAGGCGATTTTTTAGGCGATTTCTAGGGTTTTTTTCTCGCAGCTATGGCGGAGGGGAGATCTCCTCGATCTCTCCCTCATTCGATTCCTCAGAGTAACTGTGAGCAGATACCACCATGTTCTTCAGTTTTAATGCTTGGGTCGAAGGATTTCCCCCCTTTGATTCCTCAAACCTCTTCCATTGGAGGGGCTGCAAATCCGCTGGTTTCTCAATCAGGTATTTCTATGAGCTATATTGGAAGTTTAAACAATAACAACATCCAAGCATCTTCAGCAGCTACTAAACTTTCTCTGGATGTTACAAAAATGGTTGATGGAAAATCAACTGCAATCTTCACATCAGGTGAGCTAAAAACCCACATCTCCATTTGTGAATCTTATGTTGTAGGGTATTTTGTGGGGAAGAGATATCAATTTCCCTTTGTGAAGGAAAATTTAACTGCCCAGTGGAAAACTAAAGGCGATTTCTCCATGACTATTCATGGTAATCATTGTTTTTTGTTCAAATTTGTTCTAGAGGAAGACAGGGTTAAAGTCTTAGAATTGGGTTCAGTGAATATTGGTAAAAGGCCCTTCCTGGTTCGTCCTTGGTCTAGTTCTTTAGAGAAGAATATCGATTCAATTACCTCTGTACCTATTTGGATGAACCTAAGGCAGGTTCCCCTGCATCTTTGGAATCAATTAGGTCTGTCTAGAATTGCTAGTATTGTAGGTACCCCTATTATGACTGATACTCCAACAGCTTTGAAGACTAGGATGTCATATGCTAGGGTGTGTGTTGAAGTTGCAGCGGATTGTTCATTCCCAACTGAACTTCCAATTCAAATTGATGATGTCAAGTTTGTGGTGAAGGCTGAATATCCATGGAAACCGTATCCTTGCTCTCACTGCAAGAGCTTTGGGCATTCAAGTGCCAAGTGTAGCTTAAATCCTACACCAAAGGTTTCTACTAGATGGGTTCCTAAATCTAAGGCTTCTACTTCAAATACTGTCATTTGTCCTTCTCCTGCAACTCATGAAGCAATTATTAGTGAAGATAGTGGAATACAAGCTCTTTCTGATCTTGTGCATGTTCCTAGAGAGAATGATGGTTTGGCATCTCCAATACAAGTAGATTCTGTGCCTTTGGGTGTTACTATGGTTGGTTCTATGGTTAGTGGTGAGAATACAAACTTACCAACTCAATCCGCTAGTGAGAAGTGGACTTATTATTCTAGAAAAACTAAGAAACATTCTGGTTCTAAAGGTGATGTTCAAAAGAAAGATTTTGGACATCTGAATCCTTTTGATGTGCTATTTTCAGAAGAGGAACTTGTTACTGCTGGCTTTGGTGAAAAGACTCCTAGCCACAGAGTGGAAGAAGCAAGAGAAGATGATAATGTTGTTCAGGTTGCTGTTGGGTCTTGTGTTGTTTCAACTGTAGAAGCAAGAGAAGATGATATGGTTGAGATTCCAAAAGATTTTTTTGAAGAATTATCATCAGCAAGCGAAGAGTCGACAGTTGGAAAGGATAAATCTCTTATGGAGATTCCTAGGGCACCAATGACTAAGGCTCAAAATGTGGATAAATTGTTCAAGTTTCTTGGTGCGGTAGAGGCCCCTATGGAGTGTCCGGAACAAGATAAGAAAAACTTGCTCAATTTTATTGCAGAGAAGCATTTGAAGTCTAGGAAAGAAAGGGAGCTTCAAAGTTTAGGTTGCAAGGGAGAACATAGCAACGATAAGCTAGGCAGGGGTTTAAGGAATTCGACAAAAAAGAAATATTAGGAACTCATTTGGTTGGGTACTAGTCTCTTGTTTTCTTGTTTGGCTTGTTGTGCCTTTGTTCTTTTTGTTTGGAGCTGCTTGTGGCTTTGGCCATGTCTCCTTGTGCACAATTTGTGCTTTTATTTTCCTTTGTACCTTTTTTTATCATCAATAAAGTCAACCTTTCTCCCTCAAAAAAAAAAAAAAAGAACTTAGATACGATGTATTCCAACACGAAGATGATTTTCAGAATGACCTCTTTAACTATAATTTTCAGAAGGACCAACTGACCCATCATACATGTTTACGGTCCTTGGTGGTTTAGGACTTCAATCTTGTGTCAAATAGACTTCTTCAAAGGCCTTTGTGCCACGGAAAGTCATCAAAGGACTTCAAAAAACATGACTCTATTAAACTGAGCAGGTTGATATCTCTGTCAATCAGTTATGCATAGTTAAGAACTAGATAAGATTATTTTGGTTTATTTGCTTGAAAGCTGCTGGATAATGCAAAACTTGTATAGTTAGTCTCAACTAGCTGGTAATGTAAGTTTAGATGACTGCATAAGGAAGAAATTAGAGAATGATTTTCCTCATTTCTAGACGAACTGAATTTAAGTGGTGGTTGTGTAGGTCCTTTTGCCCATTCAAAAGGTGAATGTTTAGCAGCCCCAGTTGGCAGCCCTTATGAGCAGCCATCATTAACTACTGAAATATGGTTGTGATTATTCATCTTGATATTTTTAGGTTGATGAAGTTTTCTCCCATTTGGTCATGTGTATGTCAGAGTTTGTTGTGTATGTCTAGTTTTCTCATTAATAATGATATATGCATCTTGGTGAACCTTTTTTTTTGTTTTGTACACAACACCTTTGGGAACTTGATACATCAATACTATGAAGTGTCCATGATGTTTATATATGGAAATTGGATAAAAGTTTTCTGACTGGACAAATGTAAAATCAGTTTTTACGAACAGAAAATGTTACACAAGGAAATGTTTCAGTAAATTTCTATTTTGTTGCGTCACTTCTTGTTTCTTGATATCTCGGCAAACTGTTTACTTTTTACCTTCTCTGGAAATTGAGAATCTTGATAGAGATAGCAAAGATAGCAAAGAAGAAAAGGGAGAAACATAGAAGCACCACTGCGCTGACACCGATCATACCAGGACCATAGCCAAGGTTCTTCTGGATATACTCTTTCACGGTCCCATCAAATCCAGCACCCACGATATGATCTTCTAAATCACCTAACTGAGATGTTATAATACCACGTAGTGTCCAAGCCACTGGGCAAATATAGTAAAACCAAAGCCACCATATTGGGATGCTCTGCACAAAGAGAGGAAAAGAGTAAATGAGAAATTGAGAAACATGTTCATTAGTATTATGGTAAACGGTGAACTACTTACAGGCTTTGGAACAAGAAAACCAGAGAGAAGATTCCACAATGAGTAGAATGCAGAAGAGAGCACAGCAGCCAAGTGTGTTGAAGGCGTTAACCCAACAGCCATCATTCCGTAGAAAGTGAAATACATGAACGTTAGGAACATAAACAACACGTACAGCACAAATTTTACTGCAAAAAAGAGATAAGTCAGTTGATTAATACCCACATAGAAAATTATAATATTTTCACCACAAGGATAATGTAACGTGTTACCTAAAGTCCTCTCAAAGTTGATCATGAAGAATGTGATGAAAGCATATACTAATGTCTGTACGACAATGTATGGAATCTCAATAAGACCCTGTTATTAAGAAAGAAAAAAAATGTTACGACACCAGCTTTGTCTATAAAACTTGATGGAATGAAACCCAAGGTGACATTTCTATAGTTGATATGGAACTTACTTGGGCGGCTGCATAAGGAAATGCAGCATACATTCCTGCTGCTTTTTCTCTGTAAAAGACCGTTCGCTCAATAGCAACTACTGGCTGTACTGAAGAAGAATTATTCACACCAAGAAACAAGCATGCTGAATATAGAGCTCCCATAACAACCATCAAATCTTGTGTTGTGCTCCTTCTCGAGCCAATATTCCAAAATACCGAGCCAATAATCACTGCACTAATTGTGGTAAAGAGTAGCCGTACAACATTGTATTGAGGGCTTCTCCAGTAAACAAGATGTTGCTTCCATAAGCAAGTTGTGAATTGAGTTAAACGACTTGTTGCAAATGTCGTAGAAAATCTCAGGGGTTCTGAACCGGCGGGTGGAGTACGCAATTCCTCAATCAAAGCTTCTACTCCCCTAAAGAAACAATTCAAACAGGTTCAGATCTTCTTGTTCAAGACATTTTATACAACACAAAATAGCAACTAGAAACTGTTGAGCACAGTCCTACATAAACTATGGAAGAACCACATGTATGGTGCCAGAAGAAAATGCCAAAAAGTACAATAAAAGATTAGTACGCCAGGTATATACAGAAAATGGGCCACTCCCCTCAGTGCCAAATATTTGAGTGCCTCACTCGTGACGCTCTCAGCTACCATCTTCGACTAAATGGAGGTAACATGTTATAACCAACTTTTGGATGCATGATTACATAAAGAGAGTACTCAGTCTCACCTGAATTGTTCAGAATCTCTGTATATATCTGCAAAGTCTTGGCCAATTTTGTCTTCGGTAGCTGGTGTAGTGACCTCCAACACCCAGGTTGCTGGATTGTATTCATCAGGTATAGGAGGAATTCCTTCAATACTCTGCGGAGGTTGGAAAATCATCCAAAATACCATTAATATGATTACGTACAAAACTGTATCAGATGACACTTTACAAGCACTTCGTTCACAGACGAGTGAACTGAATATACGTGTGGGAAATATTGCAATTAGGAGAATTTGCCAAGTACCTGAAAGTAGTCAATCAAGATATTTGAGCGGTCACCAAGCTTCCCACCGTATATAACTCGACCTCCTCGTTTCATCAAAAGTAGCTAAACCCAGACCAGAAACGGGATATCAGTCAGTATGAACATATTTTAAGAGTTTGAGTACTGATTCACGAGATAAAAGGAAGGAAAAAAAAAACCAACCTCATCAAATGCTTCAAATATGTCAATGCTGGGTTGGTGTATGGTACAAACCACAGTCCTTCCCGTATCAACAGTATTACGTACAGTACGCATTACGATAGCTGCTGCCCGAGCATCTAATCCAGAAGTGGGTTCGTCCATAAAAATTATCGAAGGATTAGCGACTAGTTCCACCGCAATGGTCAGACGTTTTCTTTGCTCGGTTGACAAGCCAGTACTCCCAGGCAAACCAACCAAGGCATTTCGTAGATTATCAAGCTCCACCAGTGCCATAACTTCTTCAACAAATTCCTACAGAAGTATATGATAATGGATTAATTTCCCTGGACCCTGGTAAAAGGATCAACAACAAACACAAAGAAGTGCAGAACATCATATAGGTAGCTACTAACTTTCTTAGTCTCTTGGCTGACTTCATTTGAAAGACGAAGAGATGCAGAGAACCAGAGTGACTCCTCAACTGTTACTTGAGGTGAATGTATATCCGTTTGTTCAACGTATCCTGAGATTCTAGCAAAAGTTTTTTGCTCTTTTGGGTAGCCTGATATTCTGATATCACCTTCTATGTATCCACCAGTCTTCCTACCAGCAAGCACATCCATTAATGTTGTTTTTCCCGCCCCACTAGAACCAACTAAGGCGGTAAGAACACCTGGTGAGAATGCTCCACTCACATTTGACAGGAGTTGCAACTTCTTTTCTTTGGTACCTTTCATTTCCTGAGGGTATAGGCAAAATTAAGTACAAAAATGTTCATTAAAAGCAAGTGAAGGAAACCAGAAGATTTTAATACATACCTTGGGCATGTCAACAAAGTAATTGACATTATGAAATGTCATTGTTAATGGTTTAAATGGAAGAATCATCCCCTTGTCAGAAGCTCTCCTTTCTAGAGGAGCCTGCTTCTGTTGAGAATTACGAGCTAGTGCTGCAATTGTCAAGTTACTTTTACTGTGAGAAAAAGTAGATGTAATTTTTAAAACAACCAATTCTGATGCGAAAACGAACATAAAGAAAAAGGAGTTTTGAACTGACCACCAGTTTCATTAGCAGTTTGTTCTTTGTCATCAGGAGTACTCATTGCTTGCGCCTTTGAAATAGCTATAGCAAATTACATACATCCACATGTTATGATGTAATAGAAATGCCAAAAATCCCAGACACTAAGGATTTTAAGATCTAAAGTTAAAATTTAAATTTGTATACTCACGATTTAGGTAAGCCAAGGCAACAGTCACCAGGTTGTTGAACAGCAATGCAAAGCCTAATAAAACACCAACGCCAATCCAATACCAGTAATCTTCAGTAGGAAGGCCATGTGATATGAGAACATTATCTCCTACTGTAGTGTTTGCAAATTGAGAATGCTGTCACATAACAGTGCATGAGTTAAAAGACTGATTCAATATTACTCAAAATTAGTTAAGTGTTGATTGGTTAAAACAACATAAAGAAACGAATAATTAGCATAACAACTTAAAGTTACAGTACCTGCATCCATCTTGTTGCAGTAAACTCGTTAACGGAAATTGCACGCTGTCCATATGCTAATGGAGACAACCAAAAAGCCCAAACCCACCATGGCTTGATCATTGCTGGAGAGATGGAACACTGAAGCATTAAGGGATCATCAAGTAAGAGTGTCACTAAACGTATTGAGTCAAGATAACTAAAGCATACCTTTCGGAAGGATAAATCCACCCAATAGGAATATAACCAAGATGGCAGCAGACCCATATGTATTAGCAATGATCATATCCCGTGCAGTAGCAGCCATCAAACGGAATAGGCCCAAAGCCATTTGATGTACAGAAAATAGTAGGAGTATGAAACGGAAAAACCTACAATAAGGAGTTGATAAGTGAAAGGAAAGTGAAAGGTGCAATTAAACATCACTCGTGACATTATCAAATAACTTACCTTCCAGCACCAGGAGCAAAGCCAACAGTGTAATACACCACAATTGCCCATACAACAGCTTCAATGACGGAGTAAGGTACACGCAAAAGCCAACTCGGAATAGACCATGCCCAGGCAGGATGAAAGTAATTATCTCTTTGCTTGTAGAATATTGGAAGCCGAGATATCATAATAGGCAATTCAGAGAATCCATTGAACATCATATGCACCAGCGCGAAAAATAAGCATGAAAGATAGAGGTTTCCGTTTATCTCATCTGTAGGATGTATTCTTGTTCGTAGAAACATTGTGCATGTGATAAACCCAACTATGGCAACCTGCAAAAGAAGCAATGCAAAAATGATGCACATCATTTTAATGAGAAAAATATACAATTTTTGGTAGAAGAGTAGAGAAAAGGAAACAAAAGAGAGATCAGAATACAACATACTTGGCATGTTCGGAATATATACAGAAATCGATGCCTGCTAAGTAGTAATAATTCTCGAGCTAAACATGTCTTGAAGAGTTCTTTCCTTGATACAGCATACTTTTCTTGAGAAAGAGCTGAAGGTAGAGATTTTTGTTTATCATACGGAACAGAGAGAGTTGAAGCAATAGCTCTTCCATAAACAGAATTTTCAAATGCTTCTCTAATTTTTGAAACAGAAAGAAATTCATATGGTCTTGAATGATCAGCCCAGTATTGTTCTTGGTCTTTTACTGAAGTAACCTGAAATTCAAATAAAAATCACATACTGGAGATGACGACATAAGTAAATAACTGTAGGTGAAAGATCATTTCAACAACTTTACCTCTTGAAGAAAATCAGCAACACCCTTGCGAGGTGGCAGTTTAAATCCTAAAGATTCAAAGAACTCTACAACATTTTCTAGAGGTCCTTGATAGACAATGTGCCCTTCCGATAGTAGAATTAGATCATCGAACAAATTATACGTCTCAGGTGCAGGTTGAAGTAGAGCCATCAACACAGTACCCCCCATTTGATGCACAAAATTACGAACACATTTCACAATTTGATATGTCGTAGAACTATCAAGTCCAGTGGAAATTTCATCCATTAAAAGCGTCTTTATTGGCCCAACTATCATTTCTCCTGCATGTATGGGAAGCAACTTATACAATTAAATGAAATCTCTACGAGAAGTAAACCGATAAACAAATAGAGAACAAAAACAGGAAAATTCAGTACCTGTAGTGACTCTCTTTCGTTGACCACCTGAAACACCTCTAAGCATATCACTACCAACAAAGGTATCATCACAGACGTCAAGACCAAGAACTTTCAACATGTAATCCGTTGCCAGACTATGTTTCCCGCCAACAGAAGATGCCTACACATTTTTAATTTTTTTTCAGGGTAAGAATCATGGAACCAAAAAAGTGAATTCTACGACAAATAGATAGTAGTCCTTAATGAAGAGGTAACAGAATAAGTACCTTCATAAATGCATCGATTTCTGGATTTGGACGTATATTCTTTTCCTTCTCTAGTCGAACCAGATCTTTCAAATATGCTGCGGGTTAGATTTACGAAATGTAGCATCAAGTTATTGAATTAGTCTTAATACGAGTACATAAGAAAGTAGAGTAAAAACAGTATCGGATTTACGAAATGTAGCATCAAGTTATTGAATTAGTCTTAATACAAGTACATACGAAAGTAGAGTAAAAACAGTATATTTTGTAGAAACTAGTATGAGGTTCAACAATTACCTCCGAACCCATGGCTTGCACCTTGAAACCTTGCAGCGTAATCTAAAGTTTCACGCACAGTTAGCTCTGCGATATGATTATCAGTTTGGCCAATGTATGCGGCACTCCTTTTTACACAAAATTCATCAAATGTTTGACCATTGAATGTAATAGTCCCACTTTTCTGATGCACAAATGTGATGTAGATGTTGTATCAGTTCCTTCGGATTATAAAAACAAAATCTTTTCCGAAAAAATAAGTATATTTGATGACAAACAATTGTAAACAATCCATTTTCCTCTGGTTATAACCCCCTCCAATAATTTAGTAGAATGCAAAATTTACTAGTCGATGAGTCTACCTTTAGGAAATCGTCATTGTGTCTATACATACTACTAACCTGTAATGTAGGTTCAAGCTTTCCGGCAAGAGCTTTCAACAATGTTGATTTACCAGAACCTGGTGGCCCCAGCAGCAATGTCATCCGTCCAGGTTTCACGAAACCACTAGCATTGTTCAAGATAGTCAAGGAATGCCTTTGTGGGCGAAATATCTTCATGCTAATTAATATGTCCTGCAAATTTGAATAACATATACAATTTTTTTGAAGTTATCATAAATTGTATATTCAACAGATACGAGAACCAGCTAGAGAGTTTGCATGGTACCTCCATGGAGTCACGAACATAATTGACAAGAGTAGGTAGGGCTCTTGAGCTTGTTTGAACATCAGCTGTAATGTTTAGTCTCTCAAACCTCACTTCAATTTTCGGAATCTCCAATCCAACTCTGTTAGCAAATCACGAAATAATGATATAAAACACCAAAAAAGATACCTTTTTTTAGAGTCTAGAGGCAACAGTATTCCATAGCTGGCTGGACCGAGCTCTTTTTTTTTTCCTCTTTCTAAGTTAAAATGTGCATTTTGCTAGTTATACGAGTGAAAACATTTTTGGTGCCCCTAATTTAAAAGTGAGTAAAGAAAAGCAGGCTATATTTTTTTGTGAAATTGTACTGAGCTTTGGGTAAATATCTAGTCATCTGAATATTGATAAAGGCTGATATTCTTTTTGCCTCATGCAAGTACAAAATTTTTAATGCAGACTCAAATCAGCTTCATCCTCATTGATAAAAATTCAACGATTCTTAGTATACCGAGCAAACAGACAGAGCAGAAACCGAGCAAGGCAAAAAAAAAAAAAAAAATGTGGGCCCCACCAAGGGGATTTGCAGGGGGGCCGCAGTGTTTGTGTCTGCCCGGTTTCTGCTCTGTTCCCTCTCTCGGTTCATTAGGAATTTTTGATAAAAATTTATATGATCCTCTCCTAATCCAGACAAAGCATGACAAACAAAGTTTCGTACCTCAGAAATTATCTACATGTTGTTAAGATCTAGACATCATCTCTTAACCAAATGACAAAGTACATACTAGATTAGGATATTGCATTAATCATTGTACGTATCCTAATGGGGCCTAAGAATTATTCCTTCTCTACAAGAATAGATGAAGAGCTCTCTAACCAGATGACCTAAGCCATTAGGTAATACGCGGGTCTGCTTTTTTCTTAAAAGAAAAACACGTAAATGTGAACAGGCAAAAATGAACAACAACACAAAAAAGGAAAGAAGCCGATGACAGATTCATTCATACATACCGATTGAGTCGATCTTTAACAGCAGATAAAAGCTTATAATTGTCTTGTTCATTAGTAGCAAAAGCTTTCTTAACAACAAGTTGACGACCAAAACGATCAAGTTTACGAACATCAATGGTTTCATGAGTTGATTCCGAGCCATCTGATTCAGATGGACTTTTCTTCAAGATGGCGAAATTTGATCTCTTCTGTGTTGGTAATCTCTCAAGCGCAGCCCATAATAATTCCTCTTCATCTTGTGCGTATGATTCTGCATTTGATGGCCTTGCAAACGCTTCGTTTCCTGTTCCTAATTCTATCTCATAATACTCACTTCCAATCGATGCAGAAGCCATCGAAGCCATCGAACACAAAACACAATGTATTCTTCTTCAAGGTCGATCCTTGAAGAAAAATGACAACAATGTGTTTAACTAGGGTTTGTTTATATAACCCGTCTTTATACAGACTGGAAATGAACGATAAAGTTTGTTGGTGAGAATATATTAAGTAAAAACAAACCATATTAGTCACCCTTGTTTATAGGAGTAAAACGGAATAATCACCGGATCGTGGGACGTCTTTTTATTTCACAAAAGCTTCTAGAAGGGCCCTGATTGGCAATCAGTGTTTTGCCCGTTCATCCAAAGGCTAAATAAACTATGACAGCCTACGAGTCTAACCGAGTCTAAATGCAGGTTATCCCATGTTAACACCCCTACCAGTAACTAGCATTAGTCGGTTTGAATGTGATATAACAGAAATCTTGATAAACGTACGTGTTAGTCAAATACGAGTTATTACTACAATCAACAACGCGACATTGTTTATTTTTTATCTAGAAGAAATTTTAGTTCCTAGAACGAAAGTTTGAAGCCGTAGTCTTGCCTTGACAGCCAATGCTAGTGAATCCTCATCTTGGTTTTCTCTTGCAATTGCAAGAGCAGAGATATATGCCTCTCTTGCCTCTTCCATTTCCTGCATCTCCTTCTCATCCACAGAACCCTGAAACCATGTTTGAAGTTTTAGCGAAAAATCATCAACAACTGCAAGAAGTCTCACTATCCAACATCTAGATTTCCAGTCATCAGACCAAGAAAAATAATAAATAAAGTAAATAAGATTACCATATATGGAAGTTTATCTGAATGATACGGAGTGGCATCATAATCTTCAGCATACGGCCTGGAGTCATTCTTTGATAATCCTTGAAGTAACAGCATAAAAGCAGAAGCCTCTCCCTCCATTGAATCGATTTCCTCTTGTAGCTTCTCAGCTTTTTTTTCAGACATGGAAGCTTCCCACTGCAATTTTTCCAGGGCAGCTTGCCTGTCTGCAAGCTTGATCTGAGAGAAAATAACACAAGGATTCAAAATTACATTTCTCTTTAACAACTAGATCACTAGACCAACCAAAAGTAGTCTCTAACAGATAGAAGGGAAATATGAGCCAGCTACGCTAGATTACGCAAGATAAATCATTGAAATGCCTTCTCCTTTGCATCTAATGTAGATGACATGTGGCATTATCGGGCTGGTTCAAGACAAACGACAAAGAATAAGTTAGTTGGTATCTTTATGTTCGTGTTCTAGCCTATGGTTCTAAACTAGTTGTATTTCGAGGAAACTCTAGAGATATGAGAGGTATTTTGTGTAATTTTCACA
Source organism: Papaver nudicaule (assembly GCA_023529015.1). Lineage (NCBI taxonomy): Eukaryota > Viridiplantae > Streptophyta > Magnoliopsida > Ranunculales > Papaveraceae > Papaver > Papaver nudicaule. The sequence goes on along the minus strand of JAJJMA010200590.1, from coordinate 6,943 downwards.
AGATCTTACATTACTAGAACTCGATGGATTTGAATTTGATAATGATTGAGACATTTCATAAGACTTGTGTGTTTTTTTGATGAAATTGGAACAATGTATTCATTTAGATTCATATATAAAAAGATGTTATAAGAATTAGGGTTGGATTAATTTCAAGAGATAGGATGGGTACCTTTGCATCAGAAAGCTGCAACTGAGCAGATTTAATTAATGAATCCTTCTCTGCAGCTTGGCGTCTAAGTTCTTCAAGCGTCACATTCATTGAGTTCATTTGATCCAATGAAGTCTCTGACGATTTCAGGAGTGTTTCTTTCTCCAGTAACTTCTTTTGTAAACTTTCTACTTGTTCCCGAAGAGTAATCAAATCTTCTCTACCCTTTCCCAGTGAAGCCCTTGGCGAGAACATCGAAAACTCATCAGCACAACCATTTTTGTTTGGGTCATTATCTCCAAGACCCCTTTTCTTCTTACCAGGTATAGATTGAGTTGCTTTCCTGCCTTTTGGTTCACCAATCTGCAACACCAGAATAAAAGTTTCAGCTGATAAATCCAAAATCAAAACATTAACTTACAATAACAAACTCAGCATAAAATGTGTCACTTCCCCTAATAAAGAAGCTGACAAAAAAAATGCACGGCATACCAAATATGTAAAAGCTTAGCAGCCAGGAATGTGAGAAGTCATCACGACATCACCAATCTCAGTGAGAACCGCGAATTTGGGCTCATCAGTGAAAATCGTGATGGGAGCATGCTCCTGACAAGGGAGAAAGGCGCTCCTCAAAAGGGAGGAATGTTTCACTTAAATACCAACATCCAAGTTGAATGACCACAACTTCCAAGTCTTTTTCTGTATTAATGTTTCTTGTTATTAGAAACAGAGTCCCGCTTTTGTTTTATCACTCTAGAAGTTTTAGAGAAACTTAATCTAACTCTATAAGATCCAGAGACATCTAATATAAATCTATCAATATAAGACCCATTCACTCTTCCATACCTCAATCACCAAAAGAAGTGAATGAATGAGAGATATATTATAGGAAATAAGAAGAAAGTAGGTGCATTAAGATTTCTTACATGTTATATGTTTTTGTCTTCTTTCTTGTTTATAAATTTGGAAAATTAGCATAAATTTGAAACCTAATTTACGATCCTGAGTCGCTCCCTGAATTTCATTTTAAAAAAAAAATTCTTGATCCCAAACCCCATCCTGGTAACTAAGTTTAAAAGTCTCAAAACCCTTGTATCGATATCATACTATCCGACAATTTAGTTCACTCTACCAACTACATTGTCCACTCCAGTTGTACACCTGCATTCCGAACTTGGCTACAATGATGGGAAAACCTTCTAAACTCAACAAGGTATAAGAAAAATGCATCCCCCTCTTTCCTCCAAATTTCAATGTTTAGAATATTTATTGTGCCATTTTATAAGGATATTGTCGAACCACGATTTTGAATTGCCCATATCAGAATAACCAAAACTAAACCCTACTCCTCTTCAACCACATTGCCAAGTTTGCAGGAAAACAAAACATCTAATTAGCATTTTGCCTTGCTACATACTCTCATTCACACAGTACTACTAATCTCCGCAAACGAAATTCAAGTATTTCTAAATATTCAATTTATAAAACTTACTCCAATTCATACAAAACCATATCTTTAATTGAAATCTCCAAAATGAGTAAATTTTCTCACCTTTTTGTTAAATGCATCCCCAGATGGAGTCTTGGTGCAGATCAAAGACGCTCGCCGAGTAAATGACGGATTAGTTCTACGATCCTGAATTGAAAACACCAAAAAATTCAAACACCCAAGAAAATACAGTCAAAAAAAAAAAAAAAAAATTGAAGCAAAAAATTGGGAAAATGTACAAGTGAAGGGTACTACTAACCATGAGAGATTCAACAAGAGGCACCATTTCAACAAGGTTCTTATAAAGTACTTTATCAAAATTACTTCCATTTCCAGTAGGATGAGGCTTTTGATTTGGTGAAGAGGACTGATCTTCTCCACCAGATAACCATGATTTTGGGTCTCCACCATGACTACTTCCATTATTATCTTGTAAATCTACAAAATGTTGTTGTTGCTCATACATTTTTTTTCTTCCTCAAATGTTGTAAGTAGAAAACCCTAGAGTGAAAGAGTAAAGTTGAAAATTTTGAGAGAGAGTGATGAAAATGGATACTCTTCTCTTCTCTCTACTCTTTCCTTTTTCCGGACAAGGAAGATCTATTTTTGGAGAGAGAATATTATCTTTTTGAAACGCTGCAGAGATTTTTTTTTTGAAAAATGCTCCTAAGGTGTCATTTTATTACAGTAATGCCACTGGGAGAGGATTAAGCTAAATTATTTGTTTAGTATTGTATTGCCATTTTGGCGCCTATTTTATTTGAAATACTAGGAGTCTAGGAGTCAAAATCGAACTAAGTAGTTCTTTTATGTCGACGAACGCCCTTCCGTTTGGTATTGTGTGAATTGTGAACTGAGCAAGAATTTGTATTCGGAATTCGGATATCAGTTTACTGTTTAGTTGCTAGTGAAAGGGTAGTGATGTATTTCATTGACTTCATTAAAGCCGTCCCGCCTGCTGTTATCTGTCATCCTCTAGGTATCCTCGCCTTTCTCAAGCAAAGTCACATGCATAAAATGGTCCACGCCTTAAGGCTGTTCTCTATGGAGGTGAGAGAAATCATCCCAACAGTGTTTCCCCAGTGCCCTTTCCGGACGCCTGTTGGCTATGAAGGCACCACTGAAGCGAGGGAAGCTATCTCGCTCAGCGAGATAGTTTATATCGCTCAGGTGAAGCGATATAGATTATATCGCTTGACCGGTCAAAACCAGTCAAAGCGATATAGCTTTCCTCGCTTTCCAGAAAACGCCCAAATAAACCAAAACCCTCGTTTTCTCCTCCCTCTTCTTCTATCTTCTTCTTCTTTCTTCCTCCATTGTTCCCTGTTTCCCTGCTAGACTTCGAAATCACGATAAATATTAGTTTTTTTTTTAAATTGAAGGAACGGGTACGTCCGAAAAGGTTTGGTGATTAAAAGGGAGGTTTTAGAATTTGATTTCATCCATAAAAATGGCAGCGGTATGTTCTTAAGTTTTGGATGAATTTTGTGTTTTTTTTACATGAATCTGATCTATAATTACTAATATAGTTGTTTGGGGTTTAATTAATGATTTGTGTGATGATAAAGGTTGAATAATTTTAGTAGATAATTGAGTTTGATTGAATTTAAATTTTACTGTGATAATACATATGAGTTCTTTGGGTTTCGTATGGGGAGATTTTTTCCTAGGCGATAGAAGTTGCATCGCCAGAAATGTGAAAATTGGTTGTAGTATTCTTGCGGCTTATGTTGAATGTGTTCCAACATGTTGCATGTGTGTTTGTTGGCTTTGCGGCATATGTTGAATGTGTTACAACATGTCGATTGCTTTTATTAATTGTGTATTTGTATATTTTAGGGAATGTAACTCGGGGATAGGTTATCGTTCAAAGGCATGAATTATCGGTGTACTGAAGCCATGACCGATGTTTGTTCTCCCCAATTCAAAACCAATTGGACCCAGCTTTCTGTTTTTTACGCCATAGTCACTAAAAACAACGATAGAGCGCAACAGATATTAGACCGTTGTGGGTTTTCAGCCATGTTCCATGTCAAGCTATTGAATGCTGACAACCTGATGGCTGAGGCTATAATGAAGCGGTGGTTTACGAAAACCAAGACCTTCCATTTTCCTGAATTCGAAGTTGGTATTACTCCGCTAGATTTTGTTAGGGTCACAAAAATACCAATAGGATTAGGTAGGGAAAGACCAATTTGCAAAAATGTATCAAAAGAAGACAGGGTTTTGTATGATGAGTTGTGGTTTTCGGGCGCCAAGGCTTGGCGTGATACACTTCGCCAGAGGCAGCTCGATAACCCACAGTTTGACGGTAAACCGGTGCCAGAATGGGGAACCAACAACAGTGATGTTCTTAGTGGGCACATAGCTCGTTATATAGAAGGGTGAAAAGGCATGAATAACATAGCAATCGCTGACGAGTTAACCAGAATGTTTTTATTCTGGTGCATTGGTAAATGGTTGGTCGAAGACACAACTACAAGGCTAAAGAAAGGGTGGATACGCTATTTGGTAGACTTGGATAATGTGGGCAACTACGACTGGGGGTGGGCTGCATTGGGAAATTTGTATGAACAACTAGATAAGTGGAGTAGCAAAGCGTCTAATGACATGGGAGGTATGTGGATGATACTCGAGTACTGGTACTACTTCTACTTTTGCAACTGCCAGCCCTTACCTAAACGCTCAGCGGATGTGGAACCCGAGGCGGCAAGGCGTGCGCCATTCCCCGCCCTTGCATTGTTTAACAAAACAAACATTGACCCGACCGAACAAGTGCAGCTAGATAGGCATAGTCTTTATATGACTAGGTTGAATATTGATTCTCGAACCGCCACCACCGTTGAATGGCAACCGTGGATTATGGACGATCACTGCGAGGACCCTATGGTATTAGAGGTCAGAAGGGTGTCAGGTTATTTATCCTATCATTTAAATTCCATGATTGTTGTTTGGTTTTTTGCTGGATACTTATCTTATAGTTCCTACCATATTTTTTTTCAGGTTTAAGAATGAAGTTTCGCAAGAGTCGTTACCTCCCTGAACGGTGTTGGCGGCAGCTGACGGGTGACATAGTTATGCCTAATGACCCCCCAAATGAGGACTCCACGATTGAGGACGGCGATCAAGTGACTAAGTGTCCCATTATCTGCATGTCAGTGCCGATCATTACCACAAGTGGTGGACACGCAAAAGCGTCGGAAGATATTTGCCTTTGGTTCAGCATGCGAGGAACAAGGATGAGTTTGGTGTTGCCAATAGAGGCAAAGCCAGCATGCCTTACGGGACTCAGCCTGACCTCTACTGTCGCTCCAGTCAGTACGCGCCCCAACCTGAGGTATACCGTGACCTACCTGAAATTTTAGATAGTTATCACGCATACAGAAATGGCAGAGACATTACGATACCTCTCAGCTGCGATGAACCAATCGCTTATGATCCCGCTGAAATCAACAGATCACCGGTAAGTTTTTTTTTTAGCAGTCGTGAAGCCCTAATATTTTGAAGTAACCTTTATTTTTTTGTGACGTAAAATCTTTTAATGGGTTTTTTTAGGAAGAATTGCTTAGCCACATTTTTAAGCAACAAGCGTGTATCAACTCAATGAGGGCAAGTATCTATGATGTGACAAAATATTGGGAGTTGGGGAGTAGCTCTTCAAACTCCGATTTTGAACACAGCAACCCCGACACATCTCCAAACATCCAAACACAACTCAGGTGCCTAACACATGGGACCTTTTTGGACTGAGACTCGGAATGGACATGGGTGCATGGCTGCAAACAACGTATGGTGGGGGCGCATCCTCGAGTTCACAAGGTGCGTATGCAAGTTCCAACATGGACGTGGATCTTAACCAGTCAAGCCATCCAATGGAACAACAGTGGGTTCACGGTCTAGAAGACATGGATACAACCGTGCAGGATACTCCTGTCCCCCAATCTTTTCTTTCTCGGTCGTGGCGTAGTTAGAGGATTAAACTTTTACATGTCTGTAAATAGTTGTGGTGTATTTCTGGATGTTTAAAAAGGTCCCTAACAACCTTAGTGTTTATCTTGTTGCTCTGTTGCTCCAACTCTTTCGTGTAGTATTAACTTTATTTCTAATTAGGGATATGGTGAGTTAACGTACAAGTAGTTTAATGTAGTTTCTTTAATGGTTCTTATTAACATAATAGTTATCAAGAAATTACGTTTTTTTTTTTCAATCATAGTTTTGTTATTTTTAAATATTTAATTGTCTTTATTTCAAAATTAGGTGCCACTTCGTATGGTAAGGTCATTCCAACAAGAACATCATATAGGTCTAGATGTCTAGGATATCTACCCTAGTATTATTAAAGGATATCCTGAATAGGAACCTATGGCATGGGGAGTAGGGAATCGAATATTGTTTTGGGTTGTGTGTCATCCATTGAGTGTATAAATGGACATGCAAGGAATACATGTAAAGACTACATTCACCTTATAAGATTTTTTTTTTCAATCCATGGCTAGATATACCAAAATAGAAGACTTAACATTAATTAGGGCATGGTCATTTGTTCATAGAGCGGAGGATATTCGAAGAATTGATTTTGATATCGTCTGGAATAGAATTATGGAGAGGTTTACTCGTTCTGGAAACCCTAATGCAAGAGACGTTGATTCCTTGCGTGATCGATGCGGCACAATACTCAGATACGTTAGACTCTATATTGAGATTCATAGATCGTGGTATGAACGCATGATTGTACCGAGACTTACACCAGTGGAGATAGTAAGTGTTTTTTGTATTTAAATCTATTTATTTGTTGTTCAAACGAATAATGAGTTTTCTTATTGGTTGCAGGAGCAAAGGGCGAAAGCTGATTTTCTCGCACGTACTCGCAGGAGATTTCCTTTTCAAGACTGTTATTTAATATATATTTATAATTTTCCCGAAATGCACCCGGGAAGACTCAGATGAGTTATCCAAAGTGTATAAGTTGCACATGCTAAGTGTAACCGTGATTCCTACGAAAGTGAGTTAGTAATTTATGGTTTATGTTAATGTAATATGTTTTCGCCGTACGATTATGTAATAAACGCTTTGTCTAACTATGGAAGAGTATTTTTATTTTTGATTCGTTATTGGGGTGAGTTGTCAATCAATGTTCTACTAGTCTATCATCAAAAAGATTCTAAATCTTTTGAGTATGGGGGAGTAAAGATGACGAGTTGTCTATCAATGTTACTGTGATCTCCTTTAGATTCAAAATGGAAATGATGAAAGGAGTTGTCACTTCGATGAAGGGAATCGCGAAAAGCAGATTCTCCCTAAAA
>JAJJMA010200575.1:7207-33152 GCA_023529015.1 Papaver nudicaule | reverse complement strand
GGTTACTTTATTGGATAGTGTATAGTTATGGCGTTTTTGAAGTGGTGCGTTTTTTTTAAGGGAATCAAAATTATAACGTCTGCCTATTGATTGGACTTCTCGACTGGGTTGTTTCCGGAACCCTAGTATAAAAGGCTATGTATTTGTTACTTGTGACTATCTGAAAATATTTGTTGTCTAATATTCTTTTCTCCTCCTCTTTTTGTATTCTACTTTGTGAAGAAGTTATGGCTGACAGGGGGAAAGCTCCTATGGAAGAAGGAAATGGTGGGATGAACTCGAGAAGCCGTAGAGAACAGATTCGCCAGATAATGGAGATGGAAGCCGATTTTGCTGATGCCAGCTCTTCTAGGAGAGAGAGCAATCCTGACAAGGTGATTCGTCTGTTTAATAGTCTTATCGAAGGTGATGAGAAAATCAGGGAACGAAGGATAAGGGAAGACGGTGGTTCATCCTATGACTATCGTATGTATGAAACTAGATCCTTCTTCCGTCGTCATAGCGAGGAAATTTTGCCGATGCTTAAGGATGGCCTTGCCTTTCCTGATGAAGAAGTAGATGTGAAGGTTGAAGTAAAAGAAGAAACTAATGATGTGGGTTCGCCTGTTCCTGCCGCCACTCCTTTGGTCGATGAGCCAGTCGCTGCTGAAGAGGAATTTATCCCAGAGGTTGTTTTCTGGGAGGAAGATGCGGCCGCTGTTCCTGCTGTCGTTCCAATCATCGATGTGGATTTACTCGAGGGTCTTGACGAAGATCGAGGTACCGTTGCTGGACGGCTTCAGAATAGGCGTAGGAATAGGAGAGGCTGATTTTTAACTTTGCTATACTAGTATCTTTGTGTTATTTGTTTTATTGTTGCTATCTTATTTATTTTTCCAATGTGCTTTCCGAATGAATATTTTGTTGGCTGATTTATTTTTGTTGCTTCAGTACCCTACTAGTATCAAATGGCGGCGAGGTGTGTAGGTTTGCTATGCTACGAATCTTAGATATTATTTTCTTCGGAGTATAATAATATTTTTATATTTTCGTATTCGTAATGGTAATCTAACATGTGACATTGACTGCTCTTCGAATCTTCTATCTTTGTTTTTCTGGTTCGGAATACACCAAAACTACTTCAAATAGACTTGAGTGATGTTAGCTGTCTCGATGTGACTTTTCTGACTAAGGATTTTGATTCGTGAATATGTTCCTCTAGGGCTGTTGTATAAGAGCTTTGTATTATACTAGGTATATACTATCAAGGCTATTGTGACTCCTGCAGTTAGGTATGCTGTGATTATAACGGCGTGCTATGCTTGTTTTGTGAACTCGCCTATCATGATTGTTTTAATGGTGAATGCTTTCATGCCCCGCTTTATTTGTTTTTCTTCGGAGCCTTCCTGAGTTATTTTTGGTGTTGATTTCAAAAATACTTTTCCTGATGGTTTTGTCAAGGCATGCAAATTTTAAAAACCCTGAAATTCATTTATTTTCTGAAGACTGGCTGCTTGCCCTTGAAGATTGTTGATATTTTGAAAACTAAATGGCTTGTATAAATATATTCTTATGGTGAGAATTCTATTTAACATTGGCCTAAGCTAGAGATGCTTCAATATAGATAAATCAAACTTCCAAAGAGATTTTTTCAGAGTTAGGAAATGCTTAGCGAAGGCGAGGAGGTTGATTAGCTACACTTTTGGATCCGCGTTCACCGAGTCTTGATATTCCCTTTTGAACTTTCGCCATTTTGTTCTAAGGCGTGCTTTTGCTCCTCAAGCGAGCTTGCGTTGACGTTTGCTTTGCTTCCACACTTTGTGCCACGTTATTTTTAGTGCCTTATTCTTTGGTTTGGAGGTGGACTCGGTAGCTCCCGAAGGTGCGTGAACTGTTCTCTGTAAATGAAAAAGTGAAGTTGATTCTGTGCCGTGACACAGTTCTCGGTAGAATGTCCATAAAATTTGTGAAATTGACAGTAATCCTTTGAATTTTTTGTATGCTTCGGTTGGCTTCCCCTGCTGCGAGGATATTTGATTTCACTGGCGTATTCTGATTGTTCCATGATCCGAAGGGCATCCTCGATGGATACACAGAGTTTTGGGAGCTTTCTGCCATGGAATGCAGGAAATCCTGATTTAATCGTCCCAACTATTCTGTTTCCTTGTCCTTGGTGGCTATTATTTCTTTCATACTCGTTCCTAAGGTTGTTTCCTCTGTTGTCATTGTACTCTCTATTATCATGGTATTTTCCATCTCCGAATTTCCCTTCGTTCCCGTAACGACCATTATTGTCTTGTCTTCCTCGCTTTGACGAGTCCGCGAATGGAGTATGCATTGTTTGACCTCGTTCTTCAAATGATAGGCACATTTTAATATGCACAGTTGGGTCTCCTGATCCATCGAAGATTGGCGCGAAAGTAGGCATAGCGCGCTTTGTAGGAGTCGCCAGTGAGAGAATTTTTGGACTTGGAGATGAGCGATTAGCATCATTCATGGTTTGCGTGAGCTTAATTCTGTCGCGTGACTGGATTCCGTTGTCAAAAAGCTCCGCTCGGAGTGCCTTGATTTGATCCAGCATTTCCTTCTGTATGGCTCTGGCCTGAGCGCCTTTCTTCGTTTGGTTATTCTTTCGGTACTCCTGGACGCTTTCCTTTGGATATGCTCCCGGTTCAGTTCTTGTATTTGATATTGGGATTCCGTGGCCTTTACTGACTCCTCTGGTCTGGACGTATGCTTTGGATGCCGAATGCATCTTCGGCTGAGATGCACTGTCTAACCGATAGTGTCCTTCGTTGCCTCCCTTGTAGTTGGACGCCGATTTTTCTGCTACCTTCTTGTTAGCTTCAGCCAACTGTTTCTTTAACTTTCTTATTTTTCTGTTTAAGATTAATTTTCTAAATTGTTCGGCTCTGACTGTATTTACTTCGGTAGGGTGTTGTTTGGGTATTTCATTTTCAGGATCAGATTCTTCGTTCTCCTCTTCTTCATTTTCACCGTTTTCTTCTTGTATTTGCTGTTGACGTGGCTCTTCTGTTTCTGGAAATCCGTTTCCTTCGGGACTTAGATCCTTTACCACTACTTCGTCTTCGTTTACATGCTCTCGGTGTTGGACTGTGCTAGCCGCTACCTCAGGAGATAATCCTTTACTGGTTGAAAATCTGGTGTTGTGCTGTCTGGAAGATCCGGTACCCTGCTTCGAGGAACCTACTCGCTGCTTCTGAGCGTGCTCCGAATGGGAAGCCATTTCATCGACAACCTGTCAAGAAACAAAAAACCCGTGAGGTCCAAGGCGGCTAGCGCAGAGTACTATGTCGGCCATGTAAATCTACAACTGATTTTTCAGACGAAACTGAATGTCCTATTTGCCCTTTTTAGATATATCTTTAACTGTTTATTTTGTCTTGAAGCCTAAATCATGCCTCTTCGTTTTGTTTCTTTTATGAATTTTTATTTCCAATTATAACAAAGAATTTAAAAACCCAAAAATGGATTTGACGCATATTATGAAATTTGAAAACCCTAAAATGGATTTTAATGTATGTTTTGAAGACCCCAAAATGGATTTTGATGTGTATTACAGAATTTGAAAACCCTAAAAATGAATTTGGCGTTTATTATGAAATTTGAGAACCCTAAAAACGAATTTGATGTTTTTTATGAGATCTTAAAACCCTAAAGTTGATTCTGATGTATATTATGAAGTTTGAAAACCCTAAAATGGATTTTAATAAATAGCCTGAATATTTGAAACCTTAAAATGGATTTTGATGAATAACATGGGCTTTGAAAACCTTAAAATGGATTTTGAGATTCTGCACGAATTGGTTTTTCGCTTGGAGTTTTTACTGCAGGAGTTTTAAAGTCTCTCGGAGATCTATTTTATCATACCGAAATTACAAAAACTCTTTAATGGATGACTTTGCCATCTGATGCTATGCTCAAAAGGTTCTTAAACACACTAAAGCCTTTAAGGTCATTTAGATGCTTAAGAAACAGGAGCTATTTTCATGAAAACAAACTTTTGAAAAAATCTCTGAAGAAGATTATAAAGACGATAAAACAAAAAATTTGAAAACCCGAAAATTCACAGGCAAACCCTAAGTTGTTTTAATCATCCCTGTTTCTAGCGCCAAACTGTACGAGTAGAAAATCTGCATAGGTACTCGAGGTGCCCTAACCATCAGATCTACTCGCACATACAGTTCTTAATTGTGTTTACAGTCCGAAGACCGATAGAACAGCATCGAGGATGCAATGAACAGTAATTAAAAGTTAAATAAAGCAAAAGGATAAGATAAAGAAGACTTTCTGTGTAATGCTAATGCTGAGATTACATGAATTAAACCCCAAGGAACCAGAGGAGATTACAAACCTAATCTCTCTCTTGCTACTTAGGCTCAACCAAACAAGAATCCAACCCTTACAACGTTTTCTAAGCTCGCCTTATATAGGCCGAGCTTGGGTGGTTTACAGCTAATAAAGACAAAAGACTCAATCGTGGTGGTGTCAGTTTCTGTCGAGTAAGGCGGTTTACGATCCGAAGCTGGATCCTGGGCTTCGGTCCTTTGGAGTAGTCCGAATCTTTTCTACTCCGAGTCTTTACTTCGCTCAAGTGCAACTTCCCTTCCTTCACCAATCCGAATCATCGCTGCATAATCCTTTCGGTGTGGTTTTACTTCCTGGATGCGAGACACGTGGTCCGAGGGGTTTTTACCCCCTACAGATAACATGAATCTGAGAAGGCCCCGCCCTGTTAGAATGAGCTAGTGTTTCCACACGTGAAAACCCTGGGTTTGTTGGAGGCGTCAGTTTCTCTGAAAGAGTCCTCAAGCAAGTCAGCAACTCCATTTGGGTTTTCACCATATTGTTTTGACTCAGGGCTAGATCTTGTTGGGTCTTCATGAGATCCGCAATGCCAGGTGAGTCTTCAGTACTCCTTGTTTCTCCTGTGCGGGGCCCGAAGAGAAAAGCTTCTGTGCGGCTTGAGATAGGAGTGTAAGGAGTAGGAGAGATAGTGGTATTGGTGGTCCCCACCATATGAGAGAGGGGGGACGTGATTTGGGATAGGGTTGGCGTGGTGGAACCCACCAGAGGAGTTGACACGCCCAAGGAGAGAGAGGATGAGGTTGGGCCCCTCTGAGTTGAGGCAGAAGCAAAATTAGGGTTAGGGTTTGAGCTCACGGCTGAAATTGTGGGGCCAGAAGAGATGGCGCCACTAGCTTGAGCATTTGTGACCCCACTTGCAGACAAACTCGTGGGGACATTAGGGTTGCTTGGAGAATTTGTATTCTCTGAACTCTGCCTCCTGGTTTCAACCATATCTTCTTAAAAAAACTGAGATAATGACCTCCCACTGTGGTCGCCAAAATGTTTTAGGTATAAAACAAATAAGAGAATCTGAGGGGTAAAGTATGAAGTGTGATGATGTAATAGAAGATTGTGATGAATTCGAGAGGTCAAGATCGAACAAGACTCGCCTAAACCAAGAAATGGCCGTTCGAGTATTGCTTCAGTTACAAGAAGAGGATTTTAGGGTTGGTTTAGGGAGGGAAGCAGAGAAAGATGAGATCAGAGAATATTGCAAGATAAAGATGAATATTCAGTTCTCACTAGATAATAAATGCTGAATGAGAAGAGTTAATCAATTATCGATAAGATAGACTTGATTATACTTGCACTGAACTTGTTAAACTTATCTTTTTGGATGAGGTATGAGATATCGAGATGATCTCCCCCAACTGGTCGAGTGACCTATTTATAGCAATATATTCTCAACTAATCTCGTAAGAAGTGGAAGAAGTGGAAGAGTGGGAGTGAGGAAAGAGTGGGGTCAGTTGTTAAGAGTCTTGCGCCTAATATTAGGGAAGACTAACAACCCACTACCTTATCCCACCTTCTCAGCAACGTTCACACGACCTAGTTATCTTTCCCGTTAAGTGATTGAGCCGTTGCAATCACACGTGCCGTAGACCGCCAAACCAAAACCCTAAAAGAATATCCCCCCATGTAACTAAATCTTGATTCTCGTAAGATTTGTTAAATATTTGTTTATTTGTTAAGTCAAAGTTGACTAGTGCAAGTCGTATCAATTACTGATAAGCTTAGGACTTTGCGATAAGATAGAGATTAAGCGATAAGCTTTGAATATCTCTTTAAGATTTGGTTTAAGGATTGAGCCGGGCAATCGCCGTTTAAACCAATAAATCTAAGGGTTGAGCTAGCAACCGCCATTTAGATAAGATAAGATAAGTCATCTAAGGGTTGAGCTAGCAACCGCCATTAGATAAGATAGGTCTAAGGATTGAGCTATGCTATCGCCAATTAGACCGAGAGGATTTCAGCAACTCTCTGTGGCAATAGTCAAGTAAATACGACTTTCGGTTTGCCATAAATAAGGGAAATTAGTTTGTGGCATGTAATGCACCAATTCCCTGGATAATGAAGACATATGAATGCCCAAAATAATATAAGTCATAGCCATGAGCCATGATTAAGAATTATAGCACTGATTTATGGAAGCAAGTCCATAATCAGGAAAAACAGACGAATGATGCTATCACGGCGTAGCCATCATCAAGAATGCATAAGCATTGCCAATATAAGACCTAAAGATAGGCCACAATAATTATGATAAGCTATGTTGCATAGCATGATAATAATCCCACATTGGATATAAAAAGATAAGCCATAACATTTATGTTATTTTCGGATTTCTGAACAGTTTGCATGTTGTTCATTGGTAAAATCGCCCAGGCCAGCCTATATTAGGTAAAAATCTGAATTTTTAGTATGTTATAGGAAATTCACAGAGGAAAATATTTCGTGAAGGAAGCGCCTTCTAATTCCTCACGGATTGGGCTGTAAAAATCACGCCATGAAGAAATACGTGAGCTGAACTGCCAGATTTCCGAATTTGATTAGGAAACTAGAGTATTATGGACTTAATAAAATCCATAATCCTCTAGGATTTGGATCAGTGAGGCCCATAAATAGGGAGAGGCTAGGAAGAGGTGAACCCTAGCTCAAAGAGGCAAGGCTAGCCGTGAGGGGAAGAGGACAATCATGGACCTCCATAAGCACAAGTGAGGGAAAACAATAAGACCCCCACGAATTAGGCGAGAGCCAACTATAAGGCCCCAATAAATTAGGCTAAGCATGATTATGAGGCCTCCAATATTTGGCCAAGGCATAATTGTTGGACCCCCAAAAGATTGGCCAAGGCATGACCGTGAGCCTCCAAGCAATAAGCTTAGGGCATGGCCGTGGATGTCCAAGGAACTAAGCAAAGGGGATGCGTGGGCATCCAAATACTAGGCAAGGGGTGGCGTGAGGGCCCCCAAATAGTTGAGCAAGGGTGATGCCATGGGCATCCAAAGATTAAGGCAAGCCATAAGTATGGACACCCAAAAACTAAAGAGAGAGATGACCATGGACGTCCAAAAATCAGGCCAAGGAAGTGGCATGGACGTCCAAAATCAAGCCAAGCTAACTAACATGGATATCCAAAGGTTAGGTCAAGCTAATGGCATGGATACCCAAAGTTATGGCGCGCTAGAAGTAATGGATATCCAAGAACTAGGGCAAGGGATAATCGTGGGCCTTCAAGGATTAGGCAAGGGAGGATGCGTGGGCATCCAAAGATGAGGCGAGGCCAACGCCATGGGCATCCAAAGATGAGGCAAAGCTAATGCCACGGGCCTCCAAAGACTAGGCAAAGCTAATGTCATGGGCATCCAAGAATTAAGCACGGCCAATGCTATGGGTACCCAAAGATTGGGCATGGCCAAGTTTTAGGCGTGGCCAGGTTTTAGGCGTGGCCAAGTTTTAGGCGTGGCCAAGTTTAGGCATGGCCAATGCCGTGCATATCCAAGGTATGCCAAAGCCGTGCATATCCAAGGCATGCCAAGTAGTGGCGTGAAGCTCTTAGGGCTTTGGCTAGCTAGGCTAATGCGCATGCGTAGGTATTTTAATGCGTAGGCTAGGGATATGGACCATGCTACTAGGCTAGGATCGCGAGATATTAAAATATGGCTAACGGCAAACCAAATATCTTATCCCTACTGTAAAAATAAATTCATACCTTATCTCGCGCTATTCCAGGATGCCAGAAATTAATGCGAAATTACTCCTGTGACCTCCTCGCCAAAAACCACCATCAACAGGAAGTAAAACAGATCTTAGTAGATACATGGAGCTCGATGGATATTCTGTTTTACAACACCTTCCGCAAAATGAAGATACTGCTAGAGGAGATAATGAAGACAGACGATGACGTATACACTTTAAATAACAAGAGGATTCAGCCAGCAGGGTCAGCTTACACAACAAGAGGCTGAATCCCCATCAGATGCGAGAGACATCTCTGAAACTTCCAGTGAGGGAGGAGTTAAATCCGCGTTGAAGGCAATGCGGTTGAGAGCAGCAAATGTGTCTACCCTCTGTCCTCTTGAGAAGTGTAATAATTCACACAAATTCTCTATTAAGAAGCTAGCTTCCTGACTCACAGGTTTTTCGTAGGTGGTGAAACTCTGGATGTGTTGAGGTAGGTTGGAAGACTTATTGTGCGGGCCTTCAGTCCCCAGTCCCCTGTTGACAGAGTTATCTCCAACATTAGCATTAGCGTGTTGCTCAGCTATTGTATAGAGTTGCGGGAAAGTGTAGGGTCGGAATTTCCCCATTAATTCTTGATGACGTGGCTCCATCCCTCCTATGAAAATTTCCACCAATTGTGACTCGTCCACCTCCCTGTTGTGATAATCCAAAGCTTTGGCCCTGAATCTTTATATGAAATCTTCTGGATTTTCCTCTTTTCCTTGACAAGTCTTTGCCAGATTTGAAATAGTAACTCGTTTAGAAGTATTAACTGTGATTGCAGAGGTGGTAGTGATGGTGGCCCCTACAACATGAGGCATGGTAGGCGTGATAACGTGTAATAGGGATGAAGTGGGCCCCATACCAAGAGGTTGGGTGACCATAGGAGTGAAAGAAGGAGATGAATTGGGTCCCACCAGAGGGGACACGACATTAGCACTCTGAGAGGTGACATGGGTTACGGTTTTGGTGGTGGGGCCAACAGGGATGCTGATGGCGCCCCTAGTTTGAAGAGTGGTGGCCCCCACGACATGAGATAGGGGAGGAGTGGTAGCAGGGGATAGAGATGCAGTGGACCCCAAAAGATGAGGTAGGGCGTCCATGAAGGGAGGAGATGAGGTGGACCCCACATGAGGAGAGGTAACCACGAAGTTGGGATTTTGGGACGTGATGTGATTCACGTTTTGGATGGTGGGGCCAGCAGAGCTGGTAATGCCACTGACTCTAGGATTTGTAGCCCCACTCATAACAGATGAGGTTGTGGGACCACTGGTGATATTTGGAGAATTTGTGTTCTCTGAACTCTGCCTCCTAGTTTCAACCATCTTTTCTTACAACTGAGATAATGACCTCCCACTGTGGTCGCCAAATGTTTTAGGTGTAAAACAATAAAGAGAATCTGAGGGGTAAAGTGTGAAGTGTGATGATGCAATATGAAGTTGTAATGGTATTCGAGAGGTCAAGATCGAACAAGACTCGCCTGAACTAAGAAATGGCCGTTCGAGTATTGCTTCAGTTACAAGAAGAGGAAATAGGGTTGGTTTAAGGGAGGGAAGCCGAGAAAGATGAGATCAGAGAATTGCTATGATTTCTGTGATGTTGTGATAAAAATTGCTAGAAGAATGGATATTCAGTTCTCACTAGATATTGAATGCTGAATGAGAAGAGTTAATCAATTATCGATGAGATAGATTGATTATACTTGCACTGAATTGAACTCTTGAACTTGTCTGTTTTGTCTTTCCAAACTGGTCGAGTGACCTATTTATAGCAATAAAATTCCAACTGATCTCGTAAGAAGTGGAAGAAGTGGAAGAGTGGGAGTGTGGAGTAAGTGGGGCAACTGTTAAGAGTCTTGCGCCTAATATTAGGGAAGACTAACAACCCACTTTTTCATCCCCTCTTTTCAGCAACGTTCACACGACTTAGCTTTCTTTCCCGTTGAGTGATTGAGCCGTTGCAATCACACGTGCCGTAGACCGCCAAACCAAAACCCTAGAGAATATACCCACATGTAACTTACTTGATTCTCGTAAGATTTGTTAAGTATTGATTTATTTGTTAAGTCAAAGATGACTAAGTGTAAAGTCGTACCAATTACTGGTAAACTCAGGACTTCGCATAAAAATAGAGATTTAAGCGATAAGCTTGTGCATCTCTTTTAAGTTTGGTATAAGGATTGAGATGGGCAATCGCCATTTAAACCAATAAGAATAGTCTAAGGATTGAGCTATGCAATCGCCATTTAGACTGAGAGGATTTCAGCAACTCTCTGTGGCAATAGTCAAGTAAATACGACTTTCGATTTGCCATAAATATAAGAAATTGGCTTGTGGCATATAATGCACCAATTCTCTGAGTAATAGAGACATATGAATGTCCAAAATAATATAAGTCATACCCATGAGCCACGATTAATAATTGTAGCACTGATTATAGAAGCAAGTCTATAATCAGGAAGACAGACGAGTGATGCTAACATAGCGTAGCCACAACCAAGAATGCATGAGTATTTCTAATTCAAGACCTAAAGATAGGCCACATGAATGATAATAATCTATGTTGCATAGCATAATAATCTTATTAGAAAGTTAGATATAGGATGTATGAGGATGGACCATAACATTACGTCATATTCAGATTTCTGGACAGTTTACACGTCATCTATTCCAAAAATCACCCAGGCCAGCCTATATTCGCTAAAATCACGAAATTTTAGTATGTTATGGGGAACTCACAGAGGAGAAACTTTCGTGAAGGAAGTTTCTCCTGATTATTCACGGATTGGGCCGTAAAAATCGTCCTTTGAGGTAATTCGTAATCTGCCAGATTTCCGAATTTGATTAGGAAACTAGAATATCATGGATTCAATAAATCCCATAATCATCTAGGACTTGGATCAGCGGGACCCATAAGTAGAGGTAGCTCAAGAATGAATAAGTGGGACCCTCAATCTATGGTGAGTGATAAAAGTGGGCCCTACCATTGTTTTGTAGGCGACCTATGAAAGTGGGGTCTACAATAAGAGTTGCGCTAGCAACAAAAGTGGGGTCGTGGTAAGAGCCATGGCCAAGACCAAGCTAGGGAAGCAAGATAGGACGTGATTTTAGCTTAGGCATGGTCCACACATGGATGCGAGATAAGCAAACAAGGGGATGCGAGTTTTAAGGCAAACAAGAGATGGACGTGTGCATGGGTAAGTGACGATGGGGGATATTTTAGCTTGGGGCAGCAAGGGCATGGCGTGAGCAAGGGGATGGCCAAGTGGGCCTCCAATGGACGTGAGCTAGGCAAGGGAGGAGAGATTTTAGCTCTAGGGAGGCAAGGGATGGCGTGAGCAAGGGAATGGCCATGTGGGCCTCCAATGGACGTGAGCTAGGCAAGGGAGGAGAGATTTTTTAGGACAAGTAAGGGACGTGGGCTAGGGAAAAGTTTTAGCTAGGGAGAGGAGGGACGTGAGCTAGGCAAGGCTAGCTAGGTCGTGATTGGACACAGACTAGTTGAGACGTGTGTATGAGCATAAGCTAAGGCGCGTGCACAGGCACAAGCGCTTGCATAAGTATTTTACGTGTAGGCTAGGGATGTGGACCAAGCTACTAGGGTATGGTCGTGAAAGATCAAAATATGGCTATGGTGACCAAATTTCTTATCCCTATTGTAAAATAAATTCATACCTTGGCTCGAGCTATTCCAGGATGCCAAAAATTGATGCAAAATTACTCTTGCAACCTCCTCGCCAAAAACCACCATCAACACCCCTTCCTAGTGGTTGTAAGACTAAGAATTAAAGGTACAACATTTAATCCAGTGGAGTTCAATATTGTATCCTACGAGGTTCCTCTTTATCAAAATCGTCTCCCCTTAGCCATAAGAGTCAGAAGCATGGATTTTGATAGTTCTTCACGAACTGTTTTACCCGAACGGGTGGTATGGCTAAAAAAGCAAGTTCACGATTTTGCAATACATTCATATAGATAATCAATTAAGATCAAGCATTACAATCATCAATTATGATTTTAATTTAATAACCTCGATTAATTGATGAAAAAGAAAACATGGAAGTAGCACAAGCAAATCATGCTTAAATCAAAAGATGACTACTTCTAGCATAGTGATTACCCAAACCCTAAGGAAAACACAAAAGCTTTTTAATAAGGAGTTAACTATGCCATAAGACTATTGACAAAATTATCAATGTCCGTTGTTCCCTCAACAAGAGTTGTGCTTGTTAGAGCATTGCTCGGTTGAACCCACTGATATTGCTATCTCAAGTCAGTTGTCAAGTTTATGAGACAAAAACACAATCCTTGATAAGTTTACTCTACAACCTCGGACTAGGATAGTTTTAGGTAATCGAGACGAAGACTGATGAAGACGAAGACCGAAGCTTACTACTTGATAAATCATAACGTCCTCGCTAAAGGTTAGAAAGGTTTTTCCTTTTCTTATCGTATTTACCATTTCTATCATACCAATAGTCTATGATGTTGTTGTTTTTATCTGGAAAAACAATGTACCGTCTCTGGGTACTTTCGTAGTGCTCGAGATCAAAGTCGAACAAGACGAGCCTAAACCAAGTCAATGGCCGTTCACGTCTTGCTTCAGTCACAGGGAGGATAGAGGTTGATCTAGGGTGGGAAACAATGAAGAAACTTGAGATCAGGTTGAGAGTATGTTTTGGGTATAAGAGTTCAGGATCTCCGTCGTGAGGGTGACTGGAAATCTCTAAGGCTAGAAGTGTTTCTGTATCACTCAGGTGTTTCTTCTCAGAGGATGTTTCTGAATGCTCTAGAAAGGATGTTCTAGTCGTTCTTGTGTTCTGCCTTGGAAGATAGAGGAAGCCTCTATTTATAGTATTGAACTCACCCTGATCTCTCGACAGAGAAGGTGGAAGTGTCGTGGAAGAGTGGAGGACGTGAGTTAAGTTCCGTAACTGTTTGAGTTGTGTAGAACGTGTCCATTCAGCACCACTTTCTCGTAACTGTCCATCATCTCTATCAGTTTATTTCTAACTGTCGTAGACCGCCAGACCAATACCCCTAAATTTATCCCCCCGTGTGATGTTTTGAAATCTCGAGTGGTATGCAGATATTGCATGGTTGTGTTAAGTTTGAGCAGGCTTGTGTGGCTATGACTCTGTGGCCAACGTGAGCGTGGCGCTTTTAGAGACACGCATAGTGGATGTGTAGGAGTGGACTTAGCCGTTGGCCAAGGCCATAAACTCATGGCGCCATGGATATGGCGTCATAGCGTAGCACCTTGGCCTTGGGCCAGGGTTGAGTCTCGTGGCGCCATGTATCATGGCGCCATAGGTTTCACGGCCTTGGACATTGGCCAAGGACAGATTAGTTGTGGCGCCATGATTCATGGTGCCATGGTCCGGGAGACCACGGCCTTGGCCATTGGCCAAGGCCAACTTGTTGTGGCGCCATGGTTCATGGCGCCATGTCTTGGGCCTACAGCTCAAGGCCAATCCCTTTGTGGCGTATTCGGGCTATGCTACTTTGGCCATGGCGTACTTGTGCACTTGCACTATGGCGTATGCGTGCGCTCGCGCTATGGCGTATGCATGCGCTATGGTGTATGCATGCGCTTGTGCTACAGCGTGCTTCAGGCCAAGGTGTGCTTATCCATGGTATATTAGACTATTATGTTTTTAGAGTGTGGTCTGCTTAAGCGTGTTTAGGCTGTTGTATGCCTCTCAGAGAGCTCTGGGCAGGCCTGGAGCTGCGGTACTTCTGAGGTTTTCATTGAGACTCGGATGTTGAGTCATATTTTGAGAGGAAATCCGTGAGGATGCGTCTCTGTTAACTATCCACCATGTACCATTGAGCAATCTAGTTCTGATAACGAGGAATTCGAGGCGATATCGACATGAAGCAGATTAATGGGTTTATGTGCTGGTGAGGTTATCGGTACTGCACCATGGTATCATCCTCACCACCGGGAGTTATAAGAGAGAACTCACAGAGAGTACATTCAGCTCGTAGAATAGGTTTCATTCTGAGCTATAAAGATGTGCCTGAGTAGGCGATTGCCTTTAGGTAAGGCGTAGTTAGAGAGGAGTTTTACGATTTTGTCCCTCTCCCATTTTTCACCATCTACATTAAGTCCCCTGGTCATTGTGGAACAATAATGTTTCATACTAAGCACCCAGATGGTGATAGCAACCCTAAAAGTCTTAGTTTTTTTTTTTTTAGCAAAGATTTACAAAAGACCAGGTCTTAGTGTTAATGACCCTGAGAATCGATAGCAAGTTTGTATGTACAAAAAAGTTTTTTTTTAATTGTATGTACACGTGAGCGTGGGTGAGGGGAGTGGGCATGTCGCTATGGGATGCGGCGCGGACATCCGTGGTCGTGGCGCCATGACTGCCGCGCCTCGAAACCCGCGTTTTTCTTTTATATATTTTAAAGTTCTCTTTTATTAATCATCATCAACTGAAAGAAGATTACAAGAATTGGAAGGGAGCCTGGCAACAAGCTGAGCTCCAATCCCTTTTTGAAGTACAACTCCTATCCTATGGAAAAGGAAATCCCCCACTGTGACGTTTGCATCATGGCTAGCCATATAGTTGCGCAATCTCTTCAAGAACTCCACAGTGTCACTACCAACTCCCCTAAGGTGGTAAAAGCCAACACTCCAAGACCAAATCCCTGAGCAGTACATTTCTCTAAATACTTGTCTTTTTTGCGAACAACCGTGTCCTCAATTGCTTTGCCGGGAACAAAAGCACGCACCCCAACGCCTGTAAAAGGTGAAACAACTGTGATATCCATACACACATCATGTCCATTATCCCAGTTATACACCAAGACATCTGCAGGTCTCAAAGCTAAACCGGTATCTGAAAGGAATCCCAAATCGACCTCTTTCCTAGCTGGGACACCCGCACGATAACAAATATCAGCAAAGGTATCACGAACCAGGTCATGTCTATACTTGAGACCAATGCCACTTGAGCAATGCAAGGCATGGTCCCCAAAAATATCCATCTCCCTACCACAACTGGTACAACTGTCACCATCCTCGAAAAGAGGGATCCCAAGCCTATAACGCAAGATAGCTCTGAAATGTCGAGACCCAAGTTTTTGATTGAGCCCGACAATCGGAATGGCCAACAAATAATCTTGTGCATGCTTGATCTTGTTGCTCTGCCACAGGGCTAAATCCCGCTCTGTCATAACAAACCGATTAGGTAGATTTATCTTCACGTCATCGAAGTATTTGATTGCCAAAGAACTCATAGGATGGGGGGCAATATCATCAATGCATAATGAAGAACTCTCAATACCACATACATGTTTGTATAAGGCAAGTGCATGATCAAAGCTGAGACTTAAATCAGACACACCAGACAGCCTCAAAATGTTCTCTTGCTGAGCTCTTGTCTGGAAACAAGATTCCAAATAGCAATACTGCATAGTGTCCTCCATGGAAGTTTGCCTATCAGTAGCTTATTTCTTGGTTCTCAGTATGCTTAGTTTGATGCTCTGATCCGGGATATGTCGGTGCCTGGTGTGAGTAGGGTTAGCACCTACGTGAACCCTTCATTCGCCAGGCGATCTTGTGGGAGCACTACGCAGCCCATAGACCTAAGAAGGCCCCTGCTTTGAGTAAGACACTGAAGGAGAGCCCTCGAATCTTGCAATGGATCACCAAATTGCCTATGGCTTCTCCGGAACTGGGGGACTTGTTGGATGACGGGAGGAATATTAATTTCCGCCCGTGGTACACCAACTCCTCCTCTGAGATCGTACAACCTATAACTTTCACGGAGATGCCCGGTGTTGAGCTACGATCGGGACCCCGAGAGTCGAGTGGTCTTACTGTTGGGCAAGCTGTCTTCATTAACAGCAGTACTCCTGGTTATATCCTTGGTTACTTTCGCGGGGAGGAGGTGTTGATGCCTTACAATGTTGATAGAGCAGCGAGAATGATGGGTTCCGACCAAGACATTCCCAGAAGGTCGCTTCCCATGCCTTCTTTGGCCGAGTTGCGATCTTCGCTTGATGTATCGCTTCATCCTAACCGTTGTTTTCCTTTTGTTTTTCGTCATAGACCGACAAGGGTGACTCCTAAGTATCACGAGTTTTGGAATGGCACCCTTGAAGTCCTTCATGGTTTCGTCAATCGTCAGGGGGTAGGCCAGGATACTCCCATTGCTCCCTCCAGGTATGATAGTTCGATTGTAATCCGTTCTCGGTTGCTAGATGTCCTTCTCTTTACCCTTCGTTATTCTTCCGCAGGTGATCCCAACTCCGAGTCCCCAGTCGGACGACATGACTCCAGTTCGAGGTGCCAGGAGAGACAGGCCTAGGATGAGGCTTCCCAGGGGATATGTCTCTCAGGCGGGAGTGGATGAGCTTTCTGTTGACTACGAGGATGCCGACACGATGGTAGTTGTAGATAGTGAAAAACGAGAGAGGGACAAGATTGTCAAAACACTCTCGAAACCATGCCGTATTAAAGTCAATCGCCTATTCAAGCTCATAGCTCAGAGTGCAACCCATTCCATGAACTCGACAAACTCTCTATGAGCTCTCTCTTATAACTCCGGTGGGGAGGGTAATATCATAGTGCAGTACTAATAACCTCGCCAACATATTAAACCCATTGATCTGCTTCATGTCGATACCCATCTCGATATCAGAACTAGGTCGCTTAATGGTATACGGTGAAGAGTTAACAGAGATGTATCCTCATGGATTTCCTCTTAATACGACTCAACATACGAGTCTTGATGCAAACCTCAGGAATATTGAAGCTCCAGGCCGGTCCAGAGCTCTCTGAGAGGCATACATCAGCCTAAACAGGCTTAAGCAGATCTAATCCCAAGTTCATGATGGTCTAGCCTAACATGGATAAACACGGCATGACCTCAAGTGTGTTATAGCATAAGCACACACACACCACGACTAAGGCACAGGTTGCCCCAGAGTCGACCTTGGCCAGATGCCAAAGCCATAACGCCACATAGCATGGCACTCTGAACCATGGGCCACCATGGATTTATAAGAAATTGGTGCAAAGACGCCACAAACCTACTTGGCCTTGGCTAAAAGCCAAGGCCACGCCACAAGACGCGGCCACAAACAAACTGGCCTTGGCCAGAAGCCAAGGCCGTGGCACCATGAACCATGGCGCCACAACAAGTTGGCCTTGTCCAAAGACCAAGGTCGTGGCGCCATAATTCATGGCGCCATGGAACAAGCTCAAAGCGCCTTAGAAATTTGGCCCTGGCCAAAGGCCAAGGCCGTGGCGCAAGGAACCATGGCGCCACTACTATAAGCCTAGCGCAAAGCACTTCAAAGAACTTGGCCCTGTCCAAAGGCCAAGGCCGTGACGCCAAGAGCCGTGGCGCCATAGAACTAGCGCAAAGCGCTTTAAACTCAGCCTTGGCCAAAGGCCAAGGCCGTAGCCCCTTGGGCTATGGCGCTATGCACTCCTATCCACTTGCGCCCCATAGGCCCTACGATCATATTTGGTCACGCCAGTTAGTCATACGACTCTACTTTACTCAACTCAACTACGCAATATCCGCGTATCACTCGAGACATCAAAAAACATCACACGGGGGGATAACTTTACGAGAAGATGGCGCGAGTGGGCATGATCTACACGACTCAGGCAGTTGCGGAAACCAACTCATGTCCTCCACTCCCCCACTCTTCCACGACTTCCACCTTCTCTGTCGAGAGATCAGGGTGAGTTCAAAACTATAAATAGAGGCTTCCTCTATCTTCCAAGGCAGAACGGCTAGAACACAGAAACAGAAACAACAACATCAGAGCCTCAGAGAAAACACACCTGAGAATCCAAACACGTTTCTAGCCTTGGAGATTTCTAGTCGACTTCACGACGGAGATCTTGAACTCTTACACCCAAAACACATCCTCAACCTGATCTCAAGTTTCTTCGCTGTTTCCCTCCCTAAACCAACCTCTATCCTCTCTGTGACCGAAGGACGACGGGAACGGCCATTTTCTTGGTTTAGGCTTGTCTTGTTCGACTTTGATCTCCGAGCACTACGAAAGTACCCAGAGACGGTACATTGTTTTTGCAGGTAAAAACAGTTGGCGACCACAGTGGGAGATCATTCTCTCGGTTCCAGAAAGTCATTTTAGAATGTCTGGGCTAGGGATAGGGTCCGAAGAACCTCACCCTCACCTCAACACTTTGAATCCTAATAGCCATCACCCGATCAATATCAACTGCAGAAAGGGCGAGAACCCGCCAACACCTCCAACTATAGAAGAAATAGCCCGGCGACAGGATGCTCTCGCTAACCAACAAATGAACATCACGACCACCTTGATGGAGATTACAGCCTACCTCAAGTCTCTGGCGGAGGAACCACCGAACGCCCCTGGAGTCCCAGCAGTGGAAAGGACCATCACGAGAACGAGGGACGAATCGCCTATGGTCGCACACCACAAGGAAGACAACCAACCAGCCCGAGAAGCCTCTCGAGCCTACACCACCCTTTCTTTTCCCAGGTACGACGGAACCGGTCATGCACGAGAACATATCTCGCGTTTCCTAGAGTCCCTGGGGGAATACGGATACAGTCATACCTTGAGGCTTAACGAGTTCCCGAAGTCTCTTATCGGAAGAGCTTACCAATGGTACGCTCATCTCCCACCAAGAACCACGAGCACCTGGAATGGATTGATGGACGCCTTCTTCAAGGAATTTCTTTTTGGGAAGGTAACTCTCTCCGATTTGCACTGGAATGGAGAATGCCCTGACGAGTACGTGAAGAGGTTCAAAGGACAAGCCCTTGGTTGTTGCGCCCCAGCCGTAACAGAACCACAACTAGTGGAAATTTGCACTGGTACCATGACTCCTATCTACCGTGCTCTCTTAGAAGATCTTCAGTTCCAGACTCTCGCCGAACTCCAGGAGGCAGCAGCAAGGTCTATCTCTATAATACCCACGTTGAGAGAGAGAGGGCTCAACTACTGAAGCATGGGGAACTCACTGAAGAAAACAATAGAAGCTTAGGCAACGACAGGAAGAGAAAAGCGGGAGAATACCTCACTGAACACCAAGCACACGACCTAACGGCGCGGAGCGTAATACCGGAAGGGGACTTGCAACAACGACAAGAAGGGATCGATCTACCAAACGACCTCACAACGAGGGAGATGAAACAACTGCTAGACTCTTTAGTCCGAGACAAACTCGTAGAATGGCCCGGAGCATTGAGGCCTCCCACTGCTGAAGAGATAAAGCACCCTCATTATTGTCATTATCACAGGAGAATCAGCCACGCCACGATCCAGTGTAACAGTTTCAAACGAATTCTCGAAGAACACGTTGTCAAGGCCAAAGCACGTTCTTATATGCCGTGCCCAGAGCCCCCACACATCCAAACTCTCACGGATCACAAAGAACCCATGAATCAGAGAGTAGAGAATCTGATGCACCAACTATGCGAAATCTTGTGTTTCTCGAAGTCGCAATGACGAGACATGTTTACAGCGCTCAACCACGTGGTGTCAGGAGGACGGCTGCCATTTGGAGAGGAAAAAGACCCACGCTCGTCAACCCCAGACAAGGCTTCAGTAAGATACGACTGGGGACTACTAGCTAGACAAGGTTGGGGAATACTCACGACTGCGCATATACGCGACGTCGGCTTCCCCAATACATTGTTGGATCCAGGAACGAAAATCAACATCATCTCTGCAACAAAACTAGAAGCTTCGGGAAGCTCGCTACACGATGTCACCGGTTCACCAGAAACATTGGAAGATCCTGAAGGAAGGACGGTGAGGACTCGTGGACGAACAACTCTACAAATAGAGGTGAACGGAGTACGAACAGAGACTGAACTCTATGTGGTCCCACGAGACTCAGAGCACGACATGGTCCTCGGTCACCCTTGGTTCAAAGACAACCAGAGTCTACTTAACGAAGCCGCAATCCCACTTGGAGCACCAACTGAACCAGAGGATCTCCACGCAGCGACGATATCCCTGTACGAGGAAGGAGGAGCCTCGCCAACCTCCGAGAAAAGATCAAGGATGGCATCCCCACAAAAGACGGATGGAGCACTTATCGCGAGGTATGAGTGGATCATGAACCCTACTCAATATTTTAGAAGATGGACGACCTCTTCCCCTGGCCATGAAACCCTTAATACCTTGTTTAACCAATTAGAAATAGGGGACGAGAAAACCAACGACAGCAGGTTTACCCGCCGTCCTCGAAAATCACCGTTATACCGGAAGCTTTACCGCCTTAGAGCCCCGGTAACCAACGACGGAGGTTACGAAATGGGAGAATTGGTGATGAAGACTAACAGACAAGGAGGGGGACAGCCCGAAGGACCTTACGTGGTTATTAAATCCGCGCTGAACAGGTACTACAAACTCGCCTCGCTCAAAGACGGATGCAAGGATGCGATAATAATCAAGGAAAAACGGATTGAAGCATATCCCAATTAAACCTTAGTTATAAAAAAAAACAAACATAAAACCATTGTACATAGTCGAGACATGAGACTCGTTCTATCATTGTCTTTCGAATGAATAGTAATAAAGAATTCCCAAAACCATGAGTCGAGAAACAAAACCAAAACAATCAGAAAAGACCAAATAACACAGTATCCTTAGCCTTTTCATAAGAATCTCTCATGTTTGAAAGAACCTCCCGCTCCTTCACAAACCTAGCTTTCAGTTCAGCAACCTCATTTTCTTTCGCTGCGAGGACGTCTTCTGTAACCCCCTCGGCCCCAACCTTCGCATTTTTCCGCTTCTCGAACCTCTCCCGGAGCCAAGTCACATTGTAGGACTCAGACACAGCAGCTGCTATAGCATCCTCCCAATCCTGCAACATCCCTGGTTCGACCCCATGCATGGAGTTCTCCTGCATCTCAGCAATCCGCTCCAACAGGACTCCGACGAACCCTTCCGCCATGGCACGGTTTGTGTCCTCCCTTGCAATATGCCCGAACTCTCTCCAGATACGTGTGTACATATTCTCATACTCCTGGAAAACAACGAAGCCGCCTATAGCCACCTGGTAGGACCTGACTCTACTCAGAAAGGAAAAAGCAACACCTCGACCCAGATAAAGCGCATTCAGTCTAGCCTCCCTGGCCCCAATCTCAGCATCAGCAGCATCCCCGGAGTCAGAGCCCGCAATCTCCTCAGTTTTATCGTCCTCGACGACTTCTTCCTCGTCGCCTTCATCCACGGACGCGCCTACGGTAACGGGGGAAGCTATGCCACTAGTCACCACCATCTCATCTCGCATGAACTCTCCACTCTCCTTCGTAGACTAAAAAAAAAAGGGAGGAGTCAAAAAAAAAAGAGGGCGTGAGTTACCATTGGTCTAGAAATAAGAAAGAAATAACCAAAGACATAGAGAGCGCGAATCCTTTACCGCAACGGGACTCGACTCCTCACGAAGAGGTGATGAAGCATTGAACGTCTCAGCTACCCCTCGCTCCTCGTCACCAACAGTCGAAGACCCCACTGGCTCTGTGTCTCCTAGATGATCCGTCTGCAAGAAAGGCAACTCAAGAATGAAGACTCGACTAAACATTAACAGAGAAACAAAGCAGTCTTGGTAGAAGATCCACTACCGTCACATCAACGTCCTCATACTCTGGCACGTATCCCCGGGGGATCCTCATCCGAGGTCGACTCCTCCTGGTACCTCGAACTGAAACCATGTCATCCGACTGGGGACTAGGGGTAGAGCATACCTGCAGAAGAATAATAAAGGGTAAGGAGAAAGACATTTTATAACCAAGAAGGAATTGCAGTCGGATCACCATACCTGAGCGGGAGCGACAAGAGTACCCCGACTTCCCTCGTTGACGAAACCATGAAGGATTTTGAGAGTACCATTCCAAAACTCATAATATTCGAGAGTCATCCTCGCTGGTCGGTGACGAAAGATAAAGGGAGAACGACGACCGAGGTGAAGTGATACATCGAGCGAAGACCACAATTCAGCCACGGAAGGCACAAGGAGCAACTTCTTGGGCACATCTTGATCGGAACCCATCACTCTCGCCGCTCTATCAACATTGTAAGGCATTACCACCTCTTCTCCGTGAAAGTAACCAAGGATGTGACCAGGAGTGCTGCTGTTGATAAAGATAGCTTGCCCAACAGTAAGGTCACTCGACTCTCGGGGTCCCGATCGTAACTCAATGCCAGGATCCTCCGTGAAAGTTATGGGTTGTATGATATCAGAGGAAGAGTTAGTATACCACGGGTGGATTCCTCTCATCATCCAGCAAATCCCTCAACTCTGGAGAGGGAATGGGCAACTTGCTATTCCACTGCAGGATTCGAGAGCACTCCTTCAATGTATTATTCAAAGAAACCCCCTTTCTGGGTCTATGAGGTATAAAATGCTCACACAAGATCGCCTGGATAAACGAAGGGTTTGCGTAAGTACGGACCCTACTGACACCGGGCACCGACATATCCCGAACGAAAGCGTCAAACTGAGCATATTGAGAACCAAGGAACAAGCTGCCGATAGGCAAGCTCTGACCATGAGCCAGGAGAACGGCAAGGGGAACAACATGAGGTTTCAAGGTACCAAGAGGAGCATCAGCGAAAATATCCCTGGACAACCAGAGTACTAGGAACGCAGCAATACAGAGAATGCTCTCGGGAGTTCCCCCATTGGGACTTGCGCCACCCACATACCAGTGATTGGTCCACTTAGTGTAATTTTCGCTTGAATAAGCTTTGGGTACCTGCAATCCTTGGATCTTCCTGTTCAAAACCTCGATCATCGCGCTTTGAGCTGAAGAACAGCTATCTGGGAGATTCCCTAACATTGGAAGATGATATAAAGCGGCCACCGACTCTAGGGAGATCGCGAACTCACCCTAACTAGTCACGAAAGTCTTTGTTGCCCTACACCAACGAAGGAGGAAAGTAACAATGGCGCCAGAATCCTTATACATTCTCAAATTCCTAGTTGCCTTCACCGCATAGAAGACTCCTGACCGCTCCAGAATCGGCTGAACCTTCTCGTTAGTTAGCACAAAGTCATACCAAGCACAACAAAGTGGTACGGCGAAGGACGGAACTCTGAAGTCAACAGGCACACCCTCAAGCGCCTTGGATTCCATACAAAACCTAACGGTCTCCGACGGCACCACAGTCAGAGAGTCGTCGAAGTCGCCTTGCCTTGGGATGAAGCAGGCAGAAAAGTCTCCACGACCAACAAAGGCGGTCGGGTTCCTAACGACAGGAGCATATGAAAAGCTGTCATCACACTTGGGAGTTCTTACAGCAGTATCACAAACGAAATGATGGCTGGAAATTGACTTCTGGTTACCGCCACGCTTCCTCTGCGGCATGCAAACAAATTCAAGTAAGTCATCGCTACTCGTATTTTCTAAAAACGTAAATACCTAGGCGCAAATGCTTATTGGAATACATGCGCAACAACAAAAAAATTTATGCACTTATGTGGCGCCATATTCATGGCGCCACCAAACTTGGCCTCGGCCAAGCAAAAAAAAAAAAAAAAAAAAAACAAACAAGGGTTGAACTGATAGCCAACCCAGCTGCTATTCGTACCTTAACTTCTAGTGGTGTGGCTTCGCCTAACTCCGTAACACAACCACCTTTCATTGCATCTAAGGATTTGGTTCTGAACAAGCTGAAGAGTTTTCCCAGGGGGACTTCTTGTGGAAGAGATGGCCTTCGTGCTCAACATATAATCGATGCTTTGAGTGGGTCTGCGGCTGCAGTATCTGATGAGCTCATTGACTCCATTACCCAGTTGGTTAACATATGGCTTGCAGGTGGTTGTCCTTCGGCTTTAGGGGAGTTTGTAGCTTCAGCTCCCCTTACTCCCTTGCTCAAGGCTGGGGGTGGCATACGCCCCATCGTTGTGGGTACTATTTGGAGGCGTTTAGTCTCTAAAGTTGCGGCTTCTCATGTGGGTAAAGAGATGGAAAGCTACCTCAGTGAATTTCAGTTTGGTGTGGGGGTCCCTTGCGGGGGTGAGTCTATCCTTCATGCGGTCAACAGGCTTCTTGAGGCGAAGAGTGACTCAACAACTACGTCCATGCTCTTGGTTGATTTCTTTAATGCCTTCAATCTTGTAAGCAGGTCTGCAATGATTAAAGAGGTAAGGAAACACTGTCCTTCTATCTCTAAGTGGGTAGAGTTCTGTTACGCGGCTCCCGCTAGATTATATTATATGGACAAGACTCTTGCGTCGGCTCAGGGAGTAAAACAGGGGGATCCCTTAGGTCCCATGTTATTTGCTTTGACTCTTCACCCCTTGATACATAGAATTGCAGAGTCGTGTTCCTTGGACCTTCAAGCTTGGTATTTAGATGATGGGACCTTAGTTGGAGACACGTTGATGGTGGCCAAAGCCTTGGACATTATTCAGCAAGAGGGTGTTCCCTTGGGGTTGCATCTTAATGTCTCCAAGACTGAACTTTTCTGGCCTACCTCGCATATGCCGGCCAACTGAGGGAGTTAAGCTATTGGGAGGACCTGTTAGCATGAACCCACAATTTTGCAAGAGTATGGTAGTTAACAGAGTTCATAAGACCACGAACCTAATTGATGCTATACAGAGGCTCAAAGACCCCCAAGGTGAGCTTTTATTGTTGATGAACTGTTCTGGTGTTTCGAGGTTATACTTTACTATGCGGACAACTAAGCCTGAGTACTTGGGAGAGGCTCAGGTGATTTTTGATAATCACCTCAAACAGTTTCTTAGACATCTTGTTACGGGGGACGGGCCGGGATTTGGTCTCCTGCAACAAAGGCTTGCTACACTTCCCATCAAGTGTGGTGGTTTAGGGGTGTACACCATGGAGGATACTATGCGGTACGGGTACTTGGCATCTTGCTTCCAGACAAGAGCTCAGCAGAAGAACATTTTGAGGCAGTCTGGTGTGTCCGATTTGAGTCCCAGTTTTGATCATGCACTTGCCTTATACAACCAGGTATGTGGTACTGAGATTTCTTCATTATGCATTGATGATATTGCCCCCCATTCTATGAGTTCTTTGTCAATCAAATACTTCGATGCTGTGAAGAAAGATCTACCTAATCGGTTTGTTATGACGGAGCGGGATTCAGCCTTGTGGCAGAGCAACAGGATCAAGCATGCACAAGATTATTTGTTGGCCATTCCTATCGCTGGGCTTAATCAAAAACTTGGGTCTAGACATTTCAGAGCTATCTTGCGTTATAGGCTTGGGATCCCTCTTTTTGAGGAAGGAGACAGTTGCACCAGTTGTGGTAGGGAGATGGATATTTTTGGGGACCATGCCCTGCATTGCTCAAGTGGCATTGGTCTCAAGTATAGACATGACCTGGTTCGTGACACCTTTGCTGATATTTGTTATCGTGCGGGTGTCCCAGCCAGGAAAGAGGTTGATTTGGGGTTCCTCCCAGATACCGGTTTGGCCTTGAGACCTGCAGATGTCTTGGTGTATAATTGGGAGAATGGTCAGGACGTGTGCATGGATATCACAGTTGTTTCGCCTTTTACAGGCGTTGGGGTGCGCGCTTTTGTTCCAGGCAAGGCTATTGAGGATGCTGTCGTTCGCAAAAAGGATAAGTATCTAGAGAAATGTACTGCTCAGGGATTTGGTCTTGGTGTGCTGGTTTCACTACTTTAGGAGAGTTGGGTTCTGACACCATGGAGTTTTTGCAAAGATTGCGTAACTATATGGCTAGTCATGATGCTAATGTCATAGTAGGGGATTTTCTTTTTCATAGGATTAGTGTTGTACTTCAAAAAGGGATTGGAGCCCAGCTTGTTGCCAGGCTTCCATCCAAATCTTGTAATCCTATTGATTCAGATTCAGATTAATAATATATAAATTTCAAAAAAAAAAAAATAAAAATAAAAA
>JAJJMA010200547.1:0-12667 GCA_023529015.1 Papaver nudicaule | reverse complement strand
GTGAGAAAAACAATTTCTTGAGTCAGATCCAGATGAGTCAGGTTATCTGAGTCAGATCCAGATAACCTGATCCATCTGGGTATGACTCAAGAAATTGTATGGTTAGTCAGCTTTGGTGCATAAGAGTATTTTACTATGTATGGTTAGTCATTCTTAACCACTAGAACATCCCGTTTACGAATTTAGTAAATTCAACTCCCAACTCGCAAGTGTCCCAACACTGGTGAACTATAAACAGCTTATCCTTAATCTTAATGTTTCAATGACATGTAATTAACCTCCAATTTAACACAAATGAAATGACCAAGCAAGGGATTTAACCAAAGAACAACAAAAAATACTCCCAGTAATCCAGCATAACTAAGTTAAAAAAATATCGATTTAAGGATGACTGTAACCTTAAGGTCCTGGAAGAAACAATGTCTTGAAAAAACGTCAGTAAGGAACAACTCTATCAGTTTGTGCAGGAATATACTAGTGAATCCCAGAATCATGTTTAAACTTCTTGCAAATATGACCTTGTACTTGATAAAGCTCGAATAAGGCACAGCAAACATCTTGACAAATATCGAGAAAGTTCAAAAGGTACAGTGTTTGTTTTAATGCAAATAAGAAGTCTACAAGTTCTAGTAAAACTAGTCAGAATATCTAACAACGGTAAAAGAAACTTGTATTGATACTTGAAGAAGCCCTAGGAAGTGCTTTTAGCTTTTTGCTGAACTCTGACACTTTCCCCTTTCGAATCTGGTCAGTTGAGCAGGGATTATGACGAAAATATAGAGTCACATCCTCCAAAGCAGTGGCATTCTTCAATAAAATTTCCAGCAGCTTGAGTTCATTGTCGTACCCTTGGACTTCTCTTATCTCAATACACTTCAGGTGAGCCAAGATGCATGGCTGTGACAATCCTGGTTCGCAGACGCCTCTAAAATTTGCTAACTTGCACTACAAAAATGACACATGTCACTAAAATGATGGGGGGAAAAAACAATTAAAACTTTGCAACTCTATACGGCATCACTAACAAAGCATTTCAAGCCTTGATAGTTTATCTAATTGTGCTGTAATGTAAGACGGACAATATCGGATATCAGAGATTTAGTTATCACCTCCTTCGATGTAATGTAAATGGATTCGATATTGGGAGAGATCTTGAGTAAGTATGTTATGACATGCAAGCATCCTCTTGTAAGCCAAAATTCCATCTTTAAGCATCTTAGATTATAGAGCTGGCATGGAGGATTCTCTAATAAACTGGAAGATCCTGAGAGAACCTTGTCAAATATAGAAAAATTAAATCAGAACAGTATAGGAATCTTCTTTTGCTTGGCTTTCATACGTACACCTCCTATTCTGTCAAAATCGGTCAGTCGATCAGTTGACATCAGGGAATCAGGCAAAAGTCTGAACTAGTGCAGTTACACTAATATATCTGGAGTCAGTGTCTCCCGTACAAGCAAGGTAGCTACATACTGATGGAACGGGTTGTAATACTAGATCATATCATTGTTTGTCGAGCAATATGTACTGGAATTGAACTATTAATCTCACCTGTGTGCATTTCAACTACATAAGTTACATTTAGACAAATTAGAGACCAAGATGGTCAATTATTTAGTCGAGAATTTCCTAGTGCTAACTTATTTATCTGTCCCCAGGTGATCAACAAGCTAAAATTTACAACCCAGCAAAAAAGGGATTAGAAGAATTTGTAAAAGCCATTTTCATGATAAAGTGCAAGAACATACCTCAAAGAAACCATGTGATAATTTTAGTTCTTTTACGCCATGAAATGCCCTCAGAAATTTTAGCATACGCTTAGCAAAAACAACTCTATGTTCTTCAATAAGCTCCATATACGCTTCCGGGAATTCAATAATATGATCCCCATCAAAGTTTGGGTGAACAAACATTTCAATATCAGCAGTTACTAGAGAAGGAAGTTCCTCTAGAGAGTAGTCATTTCCCATGTCATCTTGGCAAACAAACGATGTGAGATTCGGAGTATTTAACTTGATGCTAAGATTGTTGCCGTTCGAAAAACTCCTACTTTTTATGTCTAAGTGCTTCAGTGAAGAAGAATTAATCATGATATCCCGAATATTGGTGTTTCCATTTACTTTATAAGCTATAAATGTTTCTAGAACTGGACAACTTGAGATGAGCTTGCCAACTGATGCAGTAGTAATATACGAATTAAGAATTATAGATTTGAGCTGAGGCAAATACACTGAATTAGGAAGCATAATTTGTGTGTACCTGTCGCCTCCTTCTGTTAGCTCCAATTTCATCAATGATTTACAATTCATGAGACAGTGAGGCAGGAAAAATATCAAGCCCATACCGATCTTTATAGATAATTCTTGAACGTTACGCACCACAACAGCAGAGATCCATTTAAGAAGATTTCTTAATAACATATCACGTTCAATACAATCTTCGTCAACCAGGAAAACAAGACGAAACCTTTGAATATCAGAGGTCGTCTCACGAGTAAGAAGCACCCAGTCCACAAACTCTACAAACCTCACCCAATCTTGCGTTGGTCCCAGGCGGGGTCTTACAAACACATCAGAATCGAAATTTAGAGTAGGTAGAGAAGACCACATATGCCTCCATCTTTTAGATAAAACACAGGTTTGGACAACGAATCTCATGTCAAGAAACGAAAAAACATGATGAATAAGCGAATCAGGCAGGCTGCTGATTCTGTCAACATGATTAGAAGCCGGTGCATTTCTTATTTCCATCGAAAAGAAACTGTATAACACTCTCAATGGGTGATCCAATCTAATACCTAAATGCTTCCTTCAGCTGAAGAAAAAAGTAAATGTAATTAAAACTAAATAAGCAAATGAAAATTCATAAACTAAAATGAACAAGAACACAGTACATATGCCTTTCTGATATGGTTGGATAATTGATTTTTCCATAGGTGCAATTGGAGTAAGACTGCATAATCAAAAGACAACTAAAACAAGATAGTGATAGATAAACCCTAATTAATAAACTCTATTTAGGCATCAGAAACAAATCATGTTTTAGGGTTTTTTAATTGACTGAGATAAGCAAGCTGATATACAGATCGTAAATACGGAGGAATAGCCGGATAGGTTACCTGAGAATGGCGAATACC
The DNA here is from genome assembly GCA_023529015.1 of Papaver nudicaule. Lineage (NCBI taxonomy): Eukaryota > Viridiplantae > Streptophyta > Magnoliopsida > Ranunculales > Papaveraceae > Papaver > Papaver nudicaule. The sequence continues at coordinate 9,531 of JAJJMA010200547.1, read as the reverse complement.
AGAGAGACTTCCATGTCTGAGGATCTCCCTCTATGTTTCTGCTAACAGTGTAAATGTTTGATAAAATGTCCGAGGGATGCCAAATAAATTAGCCGGAGTACCTTTGTTTGTATCTTCTTTTGTACCTCTGGTGGACGGGTTAAAAAGACCAACCCTAACCCTGCCCGTTAAGCAACGGTTCATGCAACAGCTTCTTTTAACTTTGTCCTCTTTGTAGGATATGTAAAATGGCCAAAGTCATGGTATATTGTGGAACAAAAATTCCAAAAGTTATGATCTTTGACTTCACACATCGTAACAATGTCGACGTAGGATAATACACATGTTTCTCAGACGGTTTTTCAGATTGGACTAAATACATTGCAGAAAATGATGACAGATGATTTGCAACTTTATAGAATAATTCGGGGAAAAAAGAAGAAAAATCTACAAGAAATATTAGAAAGCAAAATGATTACATAAATTAAGGTTGTGTTTGATAACATCTAATTCCATGGAATTAGTTCTTTTTTCATGGAAGTGAAAAGTATCTGTCGTTTGATTAAAAATATGATTTCATGGAATTGTGGGCCCATTTTTCTAAAAAAATTATCTAAATTAAACTTAATCCAAGTTAATTCCAGGAAAGTCTTTCCTTCCCTTCCTTAGGAATTGATTCCAGGGATAGACTTTCCATGATATTGTTTTCATTCCCTAGTATCAAACACAGCCTAAAAGTTTGTGGTTATGAATTTGCTCTCCGGAAACTGAACTTTGTCTTATGAGCCAAATACGCCTATTGTTGATAGGGTGGGATGGAAGCCCGATCCGAGTCCCAGAGGTATGAATCTTCTCTCTCTCTCTTTCCTTAATCGGGAGTAATCTCTCACTCTAATCCCCCCAAAAACTACCCTAAATGGGCTCATTAAGGGACTATTTATAAGACTCTCTCTTTCGTCCCAAGTTGACATGTGTCCTCTCTATCTCTTTACGTAATTGCCCTTCCTTATCTTAAATCTCTCTTTGACTCCCTAGTCCAAACATATTGACTTTTCTCTTAATGGGCCTTCTAGGACATGACTAAGGCCTCTTAGACCTTGTCGAGCTTGGGGTATCCACATTAGTCCCTGACGACTTGGGCGGACGGCAATGTCGGGTCAGCCTTCACCCATGGATAACCCCGGTTCTCATGTAACCGTTCGTCGCTCTATCTCCCCATTCACCTATCGTGGCTTACGTGGAGGCGTATATCTCGCTCATTAGGCGGTTTCGTGGCCTACGTGCCTGACGGTTCTTAACTTTTTAACTTTCCTCTCTTTTCCAATAAATAGGCTCCTTAGATTTTCACTGCAGTCAATTCTCTTCTTCATTCCATCTTGCATCATGAGCGACCAGGAAGGTTCATCTGACGATCAAAGAGACCAAAATACAGAAGAGCTGGAGAACGCAGAAGTCAAGGAGACGCGGGAACGTCGAGACGGCGGCGATGTGTCTCCCCGCGCCCAAAGGCGAAGATGGTTTGTACAAACACGAGCAATTCACTAAAGAAGTTACCATACAGTCCGTGTTTGCCCAATTTCCTTGGGGCAGTCTCAACGTTTACCCTGACGACTTCCTCAATGCTCGTTTGCTAAACAGATTGTCGCCTTCCGTTCCAGCGGACCCCGAGTTGTTACTCCGTTCTGAAAGTAACGATCGTTCATTTCCTCCTTTTGAGCAAATTTCTCGTCTCGCCATCAACCGCGGGGACTATGATCTTCCGAAAATCTTTTATCTTTCTACGGCGAAACCTCTGGGCGGTTGGCCTAAGTGGGTTAAGTATATAGTCAATCACAAGTCTTATTCGCGCAGTCTCGAGAGCTTGGGCATTCTTGGCGCAATCCAGGTCCTGCAATCGTAGTTATCCTGATTTAAACAAATTGTTGACGCAGTGGATTTCTTTGCTTGGGGCGAGTCTACTATCACTCTAGAGGATGTGGCCGCTTTTACTTGGTTTCCCATCCATGGTTCTCACATGTACCATGAGTCTTCCGTCGGCAAATGTATGCGTAATGAGGATTTGAGGTTGGTTCATATTTTGAAAGAATCGAAAGACCGTTCTAGGAAAGTTGTCACGGAGGAACCGGACGCGGTTCCGAAGGATGTTAAAAGACAGAAGATTTCTCAAGGAAAAGCTCTTGTTCAATCACCAGTTATGCTTCTCAAGGGTAGTTCTTCTGGTGTAGCGGGTAAAGATCCTGCAACCCCAAACGCGACACTGGAGGACGAGCTAGTAGTGCAGTCCTCATCCCCTCCAAAGGATAGGAAATGCGCTTCATTTCCTCTTTTTCATGAATTATTGGGCTCCCAAGAAGGTAGGGGATCAGTAGTGATGCCCAGATACGACGCTGACTCTGAAATCTTACAACTTGTCGCATTCCTTCTCTTTTGGTTGGGCCACGATGTTTTTGAGTCCATTCCCAAGTACACCGTCAAGGAAGAATTGATGCCGATGGCCGTTCTGATGGCGCTGGGTATCTATTTCCCACTTGCCCCTATGTTTTTGGGTGGATTATACCACCACTTGGATCTTTTGGTTATTGATATTCAAAGGGCGACATGCAAGCATACTGTGGAGACCTTCGCCCCAGCTAGCTTTCTTCAGATATGGGCTTGGGAGCGCTTCCAGGTTTTTGTCCTTATCTGGGGCGCCTTACTGTTCATGGATATGAGACGCAATGCAACGAGAACAATGAAGAAGTGGAGGTGCCTGTGGAGTATACCTATCCGCGAGTTCATTTGTACAAGCAGGCGTTCGCCGAAATCTTCCGACTAAGATCTCTAAGTATATGGACGATGGGTCAAAGTTTTGCTTTTCCCCTTATACTGATAATCGGATTGGTCCTACTCCTTATACATTCTATTTGAGGGAAGGGTGGAGGCTCCATTCCAGGGAGGTGAAGTCGGCGGATGAGGTGGATTTCGTTCGTGTTTTGACTGCTAGTTATCTGCCGGGCTTTCATGGTGGCACATTTTCCATTTTGGCGTACAACATCAGTCGCGTAGCCCACCAAACGGGTTTCGATCAGGGGGTCCCTCCTCCTCCGAAACTTCCGACTAGTCCACATGTAGAGAGGGTTGAAGATTATTTTGACATATTTTTTTATACACATGGTGGCGCTCTTCGATGTCGCTCCACTCCCTTTGAGATTCGATATCCTGATCTTGAGCGCAAATCCTTTGTGTCTGCTAGGTGGTATGATTATTGGGGCGAATTCCTGACTCGTGCAATGAGCTTTTTGGTTAGCCCTCTCGTGCCTTATCCAAGCTCCGACCAGATGATCTCGTGGATATGCATTGCTCTGGTCGTATTTTGCTAGACAAGGATGTGGCAGGGGAGCACGGACTTGCTCCAGGGACGAACGGTCGTGTGCGGGATATTACTAAATCCGCTTGGGGGCCTATCCCGCCTGATCATGAATTGAGTGTTTTTCCAGGGTCTCGAAGGAGGGTCCCAGCTTCCTCCGCGAGAGCTGTTCGTGGGCGAAAGTGATCCCACTCTGTTGATGCTCTTGGACTTCCTTCATTAGCCTCGTGCTGGGATGCCGGGTGAGGGTTTGACGGTGAGTCTCTTTTGCTACTAGTTTTGTTGATTTGTTTCTAAAGTTGGTATTTATTTGGTTTTCTTACTTGATTATAGCCTGACGATTCTCATTATCCTGGGCCGTGTAAGCGACCTTTGGAGGAGTGGCTTAATATGCCCGAGCATGAGTGGCGTGCAAAGGCTTTGATTGATAAGTTAAATTGGGAGGCGGACATAGGTCTCGTTCCACGGTGTGTTGCCTTTCCCAAGTCTAATACATCTTTAATTCGACAGGCGGGTCGGTCTCCCTCATTGAAAAAGACGCGTCTTCCATCTAGACCGCGCCCTGCCTCTTAAAGTAATCATATTTTTGCTGAGCAGTACGACTGCGCTATCCAGGTTCTTGGGCCTAAGACCGCGGATGTGATGAAAATGTCTAGTTTGAGACCGTTAGTCTTTTTGATTAAACGTGACAGGACCAATCCTATGCACACGTCGTCTGAAATTTTGGAATTTTTCAGTCAGTCAGCGTCAGATCAATTACGTCATGTGGTCCCGTCAATTTCTGCAAAGATACCTTCAAGGCTAGGTATGTATTAAATTGTAGCACGTGGTACATATTTATTTCTTACTTTTCTTGAAACGAAATTCTATTTATATCCCTTATGATTTTGTTTCAATAATGCGTTAGGGCTAAGAGAGAAGAATTTTGTATTGATCCTTCGGAAGCATATTGTTTGAAATTTTCAATTTATTTTGTCATTAGACTCTCCGGGTGGTGGCGGTTCGTCCGAGGGATCCTCTGGTGCTCAAAACAACGATCCTGACTCGCAAGCGGACGCGACTTCATCGTCTTCTAGCCAGGTGGGTAATCGCTACATTTTTATTTCTTATTGTCATTTTTAGGTTGCATGCTTAACTAAATTATTATGTAGGAATTGGATATGGGCAAGCGCGTGAACAACGATACCGAGAGCATGGATAATGATAAGCGTTTGAGGAATTCCCTTCCGAGCCGAAATCTTAACATCATCCGCCGCTCTCATGTAGTCGCTACGTCCAATGATTCCACTTCTCTGCCCATGTTTTCCAAGATTGTTGACCGAACCCAGATTGGTGTGGCAGAGGATGGGGCTTATGAGCAAGTGTATGGTTTCTGGGTTCCCGCAGAGTATATGGAGTCTTATTCCGAGATTCTAAGGTGCCATGGCCACTTTATCCCTGAGGTGATGTCGTCCATGCTCAGCATGGAAGCACAGGTGAGAAAAGGATTATTGGGTACCGCACAAGTGTCTCTCCTCCGATTGTTCTTTCGTCTGAGTGAAGCAAAACATGTTGGGCATTCATTTTGTTGTTCATTCTTGGATTTCGTGTTGGATTTAATGCTCTTTAATTGTTGATGAGTGAACTTTCGATATATAGTTTGTTGGTTGTTAGATGTACGTACTGTGTGTTTAGTATTTATGCAGGTACTTCTAGGGTAAAAAGTGATGTTGTCGACGCGCGACATGATTGTGCGAGATATTTGCGCTCTTCGCAAGGCTAGTTTTGTTGTGCGAGTTGTCATTTTACATTTTGAGAAGTTATGATTCGTGCATCGAATTTGCTGAGGTTAGCTCGCTGGTGGAAAAGGCAAGGTTGGGTGGCTACGAGCCATCTGACGAGGTGTTAGCGCATCAGCGAGAATGCAGGGCCCGACGAGTATTTTCAACCCTTCTTATGTATGAGATAAGTCGTGTTTTACGTATTATAGACGTGTTTCTTGATCGTTCTTTTAAGCTGCTTCGTGCGTTTCGTCGCAGATAAGCTTCTAGATTATTCTAGACGCTATAAATGCGGTTATTAATGCAATTATATATATATATATATGCTTCATTTATTTCTACATTTTCATCCAAGTTTGCTTTTTCTTTTTTTTTCTTTTCACCTTGTTGTAATGGGTTTGCGCTTACGTGGTTATTTCATTACTTGAATTTTAACTCTATGTGTGTGTAACCCCTTGGATCTTGATCGAGAGATTGGCTGACTGGAGTCAGTCAAGGAGGAAGCGGAATTACTGGTTACACATAGGCGATAAGACTATGGGGTCTTCAAGAGGTTTGGGAAGACCATCATGCTGAATGGGAAGCAGCGTGTGTCGCGGCCTTGCTCCTGAGGTTCAGTTCGGTTCTAGCAATGAGGCTGAGCTTTGTTAGCGCATGGATAGGACACACAGCCGACACACTGTCGCCCCTTAGTAGCCTTCTTGAGGCTGAGCACTTTGTCAAGGACATTGATGAGGGGTTGGAGCGGTGTCGCCGTGCTTTGGCTGTAGGGTGCGAAGTGCTCTTCTTTTACATGGAAGTTTCTGCTGGCTTGGCTGGTTACTAATTTAGAATCACCTTCAACACGTAGATGACAAATCTCGAGCTTTTCTGCAAGCTTCAAGCCAATAAAAAACGCATCGTACTCGGACACATTATTGCTGCAGCTGAAGTCCAATTTAAATGCAAATGAAAGTAATTCCTTTTGGGGAGTTTTGAATACTACCCCAGCTCCTCCATACGATCCATAGGATGATCCATCAAAATACATATCCCACGCGTCTTCCTCACTAGCCTTCACGACTTCCCTGAGGATGTCTTCGTGGATATTTGCTTCGTCACTCCTTGGGAACACGACCAACAAGTCTGCGACAGCTTGCCCTCTGATCCCCCGCGGCCTCTGGTAGTGGAGTCCAAACTCGAGTAAATGCAAGGACCAACTTGCCGTACGCCCAGTTAGATAAGGTCTCTCAGTTAGATAGCCGCTGAGATTACGACTGTTTGATGTGCCAGCAAATATGGCCTTAGCTTTTGGGCCGCATATATTAGGGCTAAACAGGCTTGTTATATCCGCGAGTACCTTGTCTCGGCGTCTTTTAGAACTCGACTGACGTAGCAGATCGGGAGAAGCTGATGGTTTCTGTGAATAGGGTAAAGTTATCAATCCGATCCGAGTCTCAGAGGTAACAACCCGATTTATCTAATTTCTCTTGCTTTCTCTCTCTCTCTCTCTCAAGAGTATAGTCTGATTTCTCTCTCTTCCAAAAAGCCTCCCTAATGATCTTTTTAGAGTCCTATTTATAGAGACTCCCTTTCATTCCTTGGTTGCCATGTGTCCTCCTAGCCACTTATTAACATAATTGCCATCCTTTATCCCTTAAACACCCAAGATGTCTAAACCCAAGCCCAACTAGATAAGCTTAACTTAGCATGTGTCAAGCCCATTAGGCCCTAATGGACTTGGGGTATCCACATTAGTCCCCTGACGGTTCGGGCAGGCAGAGTGCGCCAGGTCGACCGTCACCCATGGAACCCAAGTCCCCTAACCGCCGCCCACGCTTAACTCTGTAACCGTCGGGATTACGGCCTACGTGGCGGCGCACGTCCACGAGTTACTGGCATCGTGGTCTAGGTGGCGGACGGTTACACTTTCCTCTCCTCCATATAAATATTCTTCTGCCTTCGTTTCCTCCAGCCAAACTTTCCTTGGTTAAAAAATCATCTTCTTCTCTCCCTCTATTACCATGAGTGATTGCGACGAGCCTTTGCAAGACGACTCACTCGCCCTTAATCATGAGGACGAGGCTAACCTCGAAGTCGCGCCAGATGGAGGGGGCGCTCAGAACCCTAACCTTGATGTCTTTCCTCCTGATCGGAAAGACGGCTTATTTTCTCACAATCTGTTCGAACGAAACATTTCCCTTCAGAGTGCCTTTGTTCCTCTTCCCGACACCGAATATCCCGACGACTTTTTAATCAGCGCCTTCTGAATCGACTGCCGCCGCCTCTGCTAGTTGACCCGATGTGGCTGTTGAAACCGGACAGCGCCGAATGGTCATTCCCTCCTTATGAGCAGGTTCCTCGTTTGGCTATAAACCGCGGCGATTACGAGCTTCCCAACATCGTCTATAAATCCACAGCGAAACCCCAAGAGGGTTGGGTGTCGTGGGTTGATTTTATTGAAAACCATGGGTCTCATGCTCGTATTCTGGAGGGGATCGGAGTTCTTGACGCTATCAAAGCATCCAAATGTCGCTTCTGCAATCGTAGCAGTTTTGATCTGACCAAGCTGGTAACGCGTTGGATTTCTCTGTTCCATACCTTCCTTTTTGCTTGGGGGAAGGCGACTATTACTCTTGAGGATGTGATTGCTTTCACCTTGTTACCAGTCCACGGCTCTTGCTACTGGCATCAGTCGGCCGTCGCAGGATGTATGCGTGAGAAGGATTGGGATTTGGTGGCCGTTCTAAAGAAGTCCAAAGAGCTCGCGAGGGACGTCCCTGTCGAGGGAGCCGGGGATAATCCAGAGAAGGTTAAGGAACTTGAGGGCGCTCAGGATGATGATATAGAAGGGGGCAAGGAACATGAAGGCGCCCGGGGTAATATTTTTCTTTAAATCGTCTTTTATTCTCTTTTTACTCTTTGCGAGTATTTTCATTGTGCACAGCTAACCATGAATATGTCTTTGCGCCTTCTAGGCGAGGATGATGCCGAAGAGGCCACTTCAAGCAAGTCGAAGAAAAGACGCTCTTCCTACCCTTTATTCGTGAAGTACTGGGCACCGAAAATGGTGGAGGGCCGTTGGGAGTGTCCGGATTATGGCGAGGATTCGGAGACGGTGCAACTGGCCGCGTTTCTTCTTTTCTGGCTGAGTCATGATATCTTCGAGTTTAGCCCGGGGGATACAATCAAGGAAGAACTTATGCCGATGGCCGTTCTGATGGCGCGTGACTTATCTTTTCCTTTGGCTCCTATGTTCTTGGGCGGACTTTACCACCACTTAGACTTGCTCATGATCGATATCCAGAGGGCCGCTAATGTACACACTGTCGAGACTTTCGTACCCGCAAGTTTCCTTCAGATGTGGTCTTGGGATCGCTTTCCAGGATACAGCCCGCCAAGTCCGACACTTACCATTCATGGCGTCGATGAACGAGTCAATGAGGACGGGGAAGTCTATCAAGATCCCATGGTGTATACTTATCCCCGCGCCCGTCTTTTTAGGCGGAAATCGCCCAAATCTCTCGACAGCATTTCCCATTACATGGATATTGGGAGCAAGTTTTGTTTTTCTCCAAACACTGATGGTCGTGTTGGACCTACTCCTTACACCTTTTACTCGGATGAAGAGGAGATCCTTGACTCTCAAAAGGTGAATCAAGCGAGCGAGGTAGACTTTGTTTTGTCAGTTACGTCTGGCTACCTTCCTGGTTTTTGCGGGGGCGCGTTCTTTATTGAGGCCTATAACTTCGATCGGGTTGTCCGCCAAGCAGGTTTTGGCCAGGGGGTTCCTCCGCCTCCCTTGCCTCCCCTTATCCTGGATGATGCCTCGATTGAGGCTTGTTACGATAGGTTTGTCTACTCTGATGGAGGCGCAGTTCGCTGTCGTCCACTTCCCTTCACCATCCGTTATCCTCAACCTGCTCGGGATTCTCTCCGCATTTCTGCGGATTGGCGTTATTATTGGAACGATCTTTTAACACGCGTGATGAACTTTCTAGTCACCGCTCGTGTTTTTTACCACGCGCCGAACAAAGACGAGCTTTATGAGATGCACCGCGTCGGCCGTTTTGTGCTTGAGAAGAGTGTAGGAGAACCTCTGAAGCTAGTTCCCGGAAACAAGGGTCGCGCTCGGAATTCTTCTGAGACAGCTTGGGGTCCTCTTCCTTTGGATCCTGACGCGGTCGTGAAGCATAAGTCGAAAAGGAAAGTCCCCCTTCCCTCCCCAAAAGCTGCTGGCGGACAAGGACGATCGCGGACACCCAAAGTCCCCAAACCGTCGCCTTCAGCTCCTAGTACTGTGTTGGTGAGTGACCGTCCTTTTGGCATATCAATTCGATGTTTTGTATCCATTTTCTAGATTTTGTGTTTACTTAAGTTTTTGCTTGCACGTAGCCTGATGACGTTCATGATCCAGGGCCGCGTAAGCGGTCTCTGGAGGAGTGGCTTAATATGCCCGAGAATGAG